>JAQPZY010001628.1:5857500-6106292 GCA_029931535.1 Margaritifera margaritifera | reverse complement strand
AAGCCAGTGGCAACTGATGATGATAATAATAATTGCTATCATCACCATAAAGAACACTGAAAATAAAGAAATTCAGTGAAGTTTGGTCCCTTGCCTACCATGGTTGGACGATAAAATTTACAATCATGTAATCTGATAATGACCTTTAAGACAGAGCTGCAAAGTTACTGGGCAGACCTCAAAAGTAATCAAGTTCATTGCCCTATCTTAAAAGCTTGGTGCTATATTGTACGACTTGTATCATGAATTAGGTCAAACAAATGTGCTTTCACTTCGATTAATATGTGCGGAATCTCACTCCTCAAATGCAACCAAGATTTTGATGATTTAAGCATATATTCAAAGTCTGGTACAGTTTGGATATGAAATCTGACCTCATGCCAGAAACAGGACATGTCACATGATAAACATGACTTTTTACCCCCCCCCCCCATCATGTTTGTAAAAAACATGATTTTCAGTAAATCTTATTGCAAAAGAGACAAACATTTGTTGATACCACAATATATGACTGTAATCTGTAGCCTCAATATAAAGCAAACAGTCCATGTTTAATCCTCATACAAGAGTATACCCATCACCATAGAGCAGTTTATTACAGTTAATTGTCATTAAAAGGA
The DNA here is from genome assembly GCA_029931535.1 of Margaritifera margaritifera. NCBI lineage: Eukaryota > Metazoa > Mollusca > Bivalvia > Unionida > Margaritiferidae > Margaritifera > Margaritifera margaritifera. The sequence continues at coordinate 6,105,672 of JAQPZY010001628.1, read as the reverse complement.
AATGGACATCTCAGATAAATAACCACAACTCCACAAACTACTTAACAACACAGCAACAGCGATTTTGTGTAACGTGTCCTTTTCATCTTTGATAAAGTACATGAAAGTGGAACCCTATTGTGTTAAGTAAATCAAAAGAGATGTACAGTATATACTCGTGTATAGGTCGGGTCCAAATGCAAACAACATTGACCCTGATCTGCTGTCGCATAATGCGCCATCAGAACAGGTCTATGTTGTTTGTTCTAACTGATTAGTCCTTACAAACTGCAATAGATCCAGATCTGCTGGCACATTATGTGCCAGCAGACTGGGTCTATGCAGTTTTCAGTTGGGTATCAGATTAAACGCGAATATATATGGTAGTTAAAGGAACACAAATTGACCCTAGCACTGCCTTGAATGAGACTATGCAGCCATTTTTTATGAAACATTAATGACTATTTTGTGATCACCAGAGAATGTTTCTTTGAAATCCGAATTTACTCCATACCATAAAATGCAAAACATGATTATTGTAGTAGATGGAATAGTGTGGAAAGATGCATGTTTTAAGGCAAAATGTTGAAACGCAGCAGCTTAATTCAAGGAAGGTATAGACCATTTGTGAAACAAAGCCCAGCAAAACTTAATTTTCAGAACTCTTGTTAACAGAGTTTTACTTTGTTCAATGCAATAGCATGGGGTGGGGTGGCATTTTATTCTTTGCTCATACTGTAAACCCCATACTGACATGCACAACTATCATCTACCTTCAGAAAACCAAGTTTTGACATTCTAACTACTGTGGCCATTGCTTGTTTGACCCGAGACAATAGATGTATCTGGTTTGGCACTCCATCTCAGCAATGCAAGTGCAGAAAGAGCATGTTCAAATACTGAGAATAACTGAAAAACGTTTAAACAATTATATATCCGGTCTCTAAATAAGTGCAAGGATGAACATTTTTCTTAAAACCAGGATATATATTTTGTTCCTTTTTATCTCAAGAGAAATTTTTCCCTTAAACTATTATGATGGATATAATAAGGTCTATTTTTCTACAAATCAAGGCATCTGGTACCATCACTTTTTTTTTTTCTTCCCAAAAATATCCCAGACCTCCCCTCTTCCCTGGTACACACTGCCAAAATGAATGAAACGCATATCATTTTCCAACCCTCCACTGAACTGCTGATAGCAGCAAAGTCTGCATCTAGGTTAAGACTTTGTGTAATTTTATTTAATAGCCGAATTAATTGTGATTGTGTGACTCTGTGCACATACTAGCAACAGGCGCCGCCGCTAGAGGGCACTAGTGATCAAGATTAACTTTTTCTCAAAATGAAAACCTCATTACACCTGGTACTTTCTCCGCTTTTGTATGTAAAAAGCCGAAATTATTATATCCGAATGTATTCATGGTTGAAAGGTTCAAATGTCTATATTTAGCATATATGACATAGGCCTTTTCTACAACATACATGTATTTGGCAAAAAAAAACGAAAACGGAATTTTTCAAAACGCAGAAAAACCAAATAAAGAACATAACGCTTGCCTATGCCCTCCTTTTTAAATACTTTTGGAGTTCTTTTTACGAGAATAATGGTAAAATGTGTGCAAATATTTGTGTTAAACCCACGCATTACGTCTTTTTCAAAGGTCACCCATGCCAGCACAAACGTAACTCCTCAGATGTGAAAACTGACCCCAAAAAACCTTTATCATAACTAAATTCTAAAATGGCAATTGTTATTTAATAAATTGTGATTTCAGATCTATGTATATATGTACCAGAACACTAATGCATTTGCACTACTGCTTTTAAGAGTAACATACAATTTAAACTTGTGTACAACTCATGATTTTGGTATTTCATGCAAAAATGTTAGCAGGGCGCATGATAAAAAGGAACAGAAAGGCTTCGAAAGTACACGGAACATAGAAAAAGTGAATTTATTCTTGAAGCTGAATGTTCACAAAACATTTATATATAACCATATGTAAGAAATATGCAACTTTCAGCATGAAATAACATGTCAAGAATTTGCAAAAAGTGACCCAAGACCAATATAAACAATGGTGGATGGTTCAAGTGTTTGAATGCTTCCTGTGAATTTATTTGAAAATATATCATAAAGATCGGTTCATTTTTGAATTATGCACACTCACATTTTGCAGAAAACATTCCATTTTAAGAGCAACATATAATTTCAACTTGTGTCCGACTTAAAAATATAGTATTTTATGCAAAAAATGTTAGAGGGGGGTGTTGATAAAAAGACAAAAGGGGGCTTCCGAATTACCTGGAACATAGAAAAAGTCTATTTATTCTTAAAGTGGAATGTTCAGAAAATATTTCTATATAAACATATGTAAGAAATATGCAGATTTCAACTTGAAATAACACGAAGTCAATTTGCAAAAAGTGCCAAAGATCAATATTAAAAATGGTGGATGGTACTTGTGTTTGAATGCTTCCAGCTAATTTTTTTGGAAAAGATTTCATAAAGATGGGTTCATTTTTTAAATCTGCACACTCAAATTATGCAGAAAACATTTCCAATTTTGTATATTCTATAATTCTAAACAAATCATCCCCTGTTGCTACACATGTGTGTGCGTGCGTGTAACGATCGTTGACAGTGCTTTGCCTACCAACTAGTTTGCTAAAAAGTATTAAATGCTTCAGAGAAAACATTTTGTTTCCTTTATTAACCTGTCATTTAATATAAGCTTATATACGTTGATAACTTATTTTCAATTATATGACGTAGTTTTTGGGTCACGACATTTAATCTCCCCCCCCCCTATTCCGGGACCACAAGCCACATTTTTAGTCGCAAAAAGCTTCCAACACTGCCTGGAAGATTAGCAGGTACGTAAAAGGTAGGTTGTACAATGTAAATATAAGCCTCATGTTATGCTGCAATCGCAGAAATATCCCACCCCTTAAAATAGTAAATGCTTCTTAAATGTATTCTAGCCATTTTGGTTGCGCACTGGCATAGTAAAAGAAACAGATCTTTACTTACCAGCTTAGAACTTGAAATCCGACGAATTCCGGTTTACACGGACTTATCTAGCCTCTCCAAGAACACGTGATCAATTAACCATAGTGAAGTGCCATTGTAATGATTTCTACGAGAAATATAAAATGTATACTACTCATGTTAATTAGGACTTGCACGGGCATAACGAGACGTATGAACAAGATTCACTCGTGCAGGTAAAACGTCCGACTTTACACAGTTTACTGCCTACGGCGAGGATAAATGATGATTGCAAATCGTCTGTCCACAGGAACCGACATATACACATTAGTCTGGTTCTGCTTCGCATGCCTACGTATTTGGCTGCTAGAAGAAGTCACGTGAACCCCTACCTTTACATTGTCATATAATCAAAACAAAATGGCTGCATATATAAAAAATGGAGATTCTTTCGGTAATCAAACCGTGGCAAATTTATTCCTTCAATTATCTATTCATTACTAACACAGTGCGAACTTTACTTATACTGTCAGTTTGATCTATACCAGTCGTTATCTTGTATTTAAGCTTAACCAGCAATTTGGTCATATAATTATTTTTACAAATATTTTCACTTGTCGGTCAAGATGAACTTTGACGAGGGAATGAAGTACAGACGACGACGCTTTTTTTTAATATTGCACATTTTCCAATGCGTCATCTAAGATATTCCTTCTCTAATCGATTCCTTGATAAAGTTTACGTCAAAATTAATATAAGGTGATAGATCACAGCCTTAATTTTGCCAAATATTAAGACCAAAATAGAATTGAAAGCTACTGTGTCATTAGAAAACACAGGAACATGTGTGGTGGTGATGTTTGTACATTTATAAGAAATGACATAGCCTTTTCTACTAAACCAGATTTGCAGCATGAGGTCCTAGAAGCTCTTTGGTTTGGCTTATTATTACCCAAATGTAAGCTTACAGTTGTTGGTACAGTACTTGTTATAGAGCTCCAAAGCAGAATGATTTAGTTTGAAGAAACCTTAATACAAATTAGATCAGACTGTGAACTCCAATTCTTAAGTGACTTCAGTATTTGTTTTTTTGAATACAATGTCAGCAATATGTAAAACATATGTTAATTTAATAAAAATGTTTGGATTAAGTCAAATTATCAAGGATTTTACAGGATTAAGTCAAATTATCAAGGACTTTACAAGAGTTAACAGATTGAGTTCAACATTATTCAATCATATTTTATGTAATAGACCAGAAAATAAATTGTCAACCAGGGATAATCCCTATAGGTATTAGTGATCACTTTCTTACCTTCTGTACTAGGAAAATAGTTGAAGGACAAATCAGAACTATGAAGAGCTACAGTAAAGATGGGTTTATTACAGAATTGTTACAGATTAATTGGCCTGATCTCTTTAGCTTTGATGATGTTAACGCAGTATGGATCAAACTTAGAGATGTGTTTATAACAGTTCTCAATGGGATTGCTCCAATTCTCAATGAGATTGCTCCAATTAAAGAAGTTGGATTAAAACAAAAAAGAACCAATTATATCTACTGAAATTTTGGAAAAATTAAATATAGAGATCAGCTTTTGAACATTTATAGGAAAGATAAAAGTAAATGTTGTGTATAAAAAATTTTGCAAAGTTAGAAATCAAGTGCATAGAAATGTTAGAGAGGCAATATCTAATTGTTTTTGTAAAAAAGTTGAAGAGAATAAAAACAACCCAAAGAAACTAGCAACAGTTAAAGTCACTCAGTTATACTTCTAAATCAAAAGATAATGCTAATATTGTACTGACTGTGATATTGCAAATCATTTTAATACCTTCTTAACTAATGTAGCATCTATTCTCTTGGTGAAATTACCACAACCTTCAAATACACTTGCAACAGATTCAGCCATTTTTAAAGAGTTTTACAGGGCAAGAAATGTTTATAATTACACATGCCAACTTCAAACTGTAAGTGAGGACTTTGTTTACAAAGGATTGAGTAACCTTAATCCATGTAAAATACAGGCCCTGACAGCATCCTAGCATAGGTTATAAAAGATTATGTCAGTATTTTCACATTCTAATTACTTACATTGTTAACTTTTCTGCATCAAGTGGTATTGTGCATGATGAACTGAAATTAGCTAGAGTTAGTCCTCTTTACAAAAGAGTAGTAAAGATGATGCAAACAATTACAGGCCTGTTAGTATACTCAGTATTGTGCCCAAGATTCTGGAAAAAGCAGTTTATGTTCAACTTCAAAACTTTTTCACTAAGAATAACTTAATTTATGAACTACATTCAGGTTTCATGGGATTGTACTCTACTAATACATGCTTGATACATCTTTTTTATTATATTAAGGTACAAATGGGAAAAGGTTTCTGCAGTGGAATGATCATGCTTGACTTAGAAAAAGCATTTGACACAGTGAATCATGAAATATTTTGTAATAAATTGGTAGGATTAGGAGTTATGTCTGTTGAATGGTTTGAATCATATCTAAGAAATGGACAACTTTTGACAATTTCCATATCTGGCGAAACAATGAGGTGGATATGTTTAGATTACATATGTAAGCTATGCTATCAGATATTAAGTTTGCAGCAGACATCAGTAGATGTGGTCCAATATTATCTAGGATTGTTGATTTTGTTGCAGTAGTTTGCAAAAATTTTAAAACTTTTTCATTTGGTATTGCAGAACTAAAAAAGTTTGTGTCAGCTGGAATTCTTTATGAATGGAAATTTCTTAGTTCATCGTGATTGGAGTTTACAATGGTATTTCAACATCCTCATCAACAATCTGACCTTTCTGGCTAAGTCGTTTCAAACGCTGATAAGTCATACCTTTTAAAACAAAGCAAATCAAGAGAACGGAGTTCAATGATATTTTACTAGAATGAATTGTTTTTACTGATACTTCTTAATTCTGAAATCATCTTTTAAATTTGTTTCACTTAATTGTAATTGCTTAGCTTAGTCGAATATATCATTTTAATTTGGAAAATATACCCTGCCTCAAAATCTTGATCCCTCAGGACCCCATTGGAAATAAGTTTTGCAAACTGTTATGGGTCATTCTTGGTGGACACTATTTTCTTTGTATGTATGTATGTAAATATGTATCACAACTGTTTATTATGCTGTTATAATGTACTGTGTCAATGTTATTTAATTGTTATATGTATTAATGTATTACTACTTGTTATTTGCTGATCCTACCTAAACAAATGTATTATTATTATTATTATTATTATTATTATTATTATTATTGAAGATATGTGAACATTATGCATTTGAGAATGATATCATATATAATACACAAAAATCGGTCTGCATGGTTTTTCAGTCAACTGCTGTCAAATTACCATCTCCTCCCTCTGTAATTCTTAACAGCCATGCTCTTGCATATGTCGACAGTTATACGTATTATGGTCATATGCTAAAATCCAACTGGTCAGATGATGAAGATATGATGAGACATTACAGATTTCTGTGTACTAGAACAAACATGCTTTTACGTAAATTTAGAAATTGTTCTGTGAATATCAATATTAGATTATTCAAATCTTATTGTTGCACAATGTACTGTGCTCCTCTGTGGACAAACTTTAGTGAATGTATAAAAAGAAAACTAGTTACTGGCTATAATAATAGTCTTCATTTACTACTAAGCCTTCCAAGATGGAATAGTGCCTCTACCATGTTTGTAAACTATAATGTATTTAGTTTTGAAGAATTAATGAGAAAGTATGTGTTTTCAATGATGACACGAATATCAAATAGTAAAAACTATATCTTGAAATCGTTGTGGAACTATGATATTCATTTAAGTTCTCAGATTATAGATAGATGGAACAAATTACTATTGAAATGTCTCACATGATTTTATTCCTAACAATGACAAACACATTCTGTAGTTGTAGATGGGTTTGTATATTTGCACATAAGACACCTATGAACTTCTATATTTTATATTCTATTTTATTGTATATTTTAATTTAGATGTATGGACCATGCAGTCTGAAATAAGGAATTCTTATCTTATTATTATTATTATAATAACCCATTTGTATGAGGGGGTGAGGATAATGATTGTTTTGCAAATATTGCACATTTCAGACTGTCATCTACAAAATTCTATTTACAATTGATTCCTTGATCAATTTTACCTCGATGTTGATATATGTTTCCAAGTCTTATTTTTTTTAGAGGTAGACAAGTTAGTAAATACTATAATTAGTTTATCATGATAGTTTAGTGTATAATGGGTGGTGCATCTTTTTTTAGTTTGTGTGGCAAAAAATGTCTGATTCTTTGCATATCATTACCAGTCCAAAAGTATATAGTTCAAGCAAAGTGTTGATGACATAACCACATTTAATATTTTTTCCTTGTCTTTGAAGCTTAGGTCAGGCGTTATTAGCTCATTCTTGTTGTCACTGATGTTGAATTAAGGCATATGTGCCATCATAAATTACATACAGAGACTTCAAAGGATTTTAATGAAGAAGAATTCCTAAATGACCTGCGACAAGATCCACTGTTTAGAAAATATTAACAATTGCAACATTGGTGTGGAAATGTTTTATAATCTCTTCAAGAAAATCATGAATATTCATGCACCACTAAAAACAAAGCAAGTAAAACAGCAATGAAATTAAACTGGCTTTCACCTGAAATCAGAGACAAATTTCATAAAATCAAAGATGGGGAAAACTACGGGAAATGGAAGAATGCAGTTACAGATATGATTGGAATAGTCAAACAGACATACTACAAACAAGCCATTGAGAAAAATAAAAAATCTAGTAATGTGTGGAAATATCTAAATGAACTAAATTCCAAAAAGTCGCCTGTTCCTCCCAGTATTATCAAATATAATGGTCATAAAGCGACTTCTGTGCAGGATATTGTAGATTCATTCAGCAAGTATTTTAGTAGTATATCTGGTGAATTTCAAAGAAAAAGTGAGAACTTCGATCCTACTGTTCTAAATGAGAACCTAAATGATAAACTACAAAATATAGAACAATTTCAATTGGACTATGTTACAGAGCATGAAGTTTACAAAACATTGGAAAACCTAAATGTAAACAAAGCTACAGGATTAGATAGAATTGTACCTGAATTACTTAAATTGTCTCCACCTATTGTGTCACTATTGGAGGAAATTGTTCTAAACATAATATTGACAGACTTTCAAAACTACAAAAAAAATGCAGCATGAATTATACTTGGAAAACCATTGGATTGACCAAGCAAGCCTCTCTTCTGTGAACTGAAATGATTTGACTTATCTGTAAGGATTGATTACCAAAAAAGCATTTTAGTGTACAAGTCTCTTCAAGGAATTGCTCCAAAATATCTTCAGGAATTATTTGTAGCAAACTCATCAGAATATGGATTAAGATCTGTTTGTGATGGGAATCTTCAACTTCCCAAGCCAAAGTTAGATACATTCAACAAGTCTCTGCAATATTCACATGCTTTCATATGGAACAGTATTCTCCAAAACATAAAAAAAAGTGATAATCTAAAGTTGTTTAAAGAAAATTTCAATTTTTCTTACATGTTTAACAACATCTGATTATTGTCATAATACACAGACACTTTATATTATGTTTTAAATATTGTATATAATATTTCCACATTTTAAACAAAAGGCCTCAAGAGAGTAGTATTATACTAATTGAGTTTCCTTCTATAAATAAAGTATTATTATTATTATAAGTGTTGATATTTAGGGATAATTCTCTAATATTGTTGAGTAATTAAACTTTATGAGTGCATGCTAAGCCATTAAAGCCAAGGCCATGCTACAAAAGTCATATAATTGCATCTGGTTTCATTTCCATGCAGTCTTCTGTCAAGTTAACATCACTTTAGCCATTTGATTTGTTCTTTTTGTTGTTGTTTCAGGAATTATTGATTGGTACATCCTGATAAATGTCTAAGTGATTCACACATGGCTTGCCAAATCAATAGCATAGTTGATATGCTAGTTGGTATACATGCAGTGCTAAACACAACATGATTGAGTAATTAACAAAAGTTTTGATATGCCTAATTTTATTGTCATGATAAATAAACAACACCTATCTAGTCAATCACCTCTAAGCAAACAATAGATCCACCAGAATACTCTTTGGCTGCTAGTTGAATGAAAATTTTGGCTTTGAAATTTGTTTGGTTCATTTATTTTGAGGAAAAACTCTTTGGAGAAAATCACAATGACCTATTTTGCATAATTCTTGGATTGTTTGGTTTTTATATTTAACTCTTAGCTTCTGAGATGTATCATGTACAACCACATAGCTTGCAGATATGTAATCCTTTTATGTTTTTATATAGAATAGGTATGGTGTGTGTTTTTACAGATCTTTATATAATGGGAGTTTTTCTATATGCTCAGGAGCTTGGTGCAGATCACAGCATGCCAGGGTGAAATGCTTTTTCCCTTCTGCATGTTTGGCCAATGATGAAAACACCACCATTAGTGATGTGTCCAACAGCTCAACCAAAAAAGAAGTATCAACTCAGCATGATGATATTTATACTTGCACAGTATCTACACAAACAGACCCTGCCTTACTTGTCTTGGACCTAAGGTATATATAAGACTGTTCTTAAAATACCATTTTATTTTGTTTCAGCAGATAAAATGTTACATGCTTTGAAGCATACAGTCAGTCTGGAGAGATGGCTTTACATAAGCTACTATACCTCAGGTGGCAAGAGTCATAACAGCAGAAGTAAATTTGCTCTAGAGATCTTGCACTTATTATGCCATCAGCAAGCATCATGTTTTTTGTGCACTGCATATCAGAGTATATATGGCCTTTATATCAACATTGGGGGGAAAAAAGATAGTCATATACCAACAGACCTACTCATGGAACACCTTGTCAAAGGACAAAAAAAGATTCTTCAAGGACTGGGTCCAATGAACAAAGACAAAAACCTTCTGGCCAGATCTAAAGCATTAGCTGTCATATACAACATTTCTGATAATTTTGACAGTGTAGCTGATGTAAAGGTGATGGCAGGCAACCACAAGCAGAGAAACTCTCATACTGGTGAGTTGAAAATGATACATGATCTGTGACAAGTCAAACCTTTGGTACCACATCCAGGCAGGTTTTCAGTGCTCACAGAAGTGTTCAGACACCAGCAGATTAAGAAAACGGCTTTCTTGAATTTGAGTCCCGGATTGACTATCACAAATTTAGACTGGATTTTAAATCTGGAAAGCAATATTTGAAGAGTAACATATAATTTCAGCTTGTGTGTGACTCAAGAATATAGTATTTCATTCAAAAATATTAGGGTGGCGCATTGTAAAAAAGCACAGTAAAAGCTTCAGAAGTACCTGGAACACACAAAAAGTTAACATATTCTTAAAGTTGAATGTTCACAAAAGATTTCTATATAACCATATGTAAGAAATATGCAAATTTCAGCATGTAATATAAAAAATGGTGGATGGAACATGTGTTTCAATGCTTCCTGTGAATTTATTTTAAAAGATATCATGCAAATGGGTTCATTTTTTAATTCTGCACACTCAAATTACGCAGAAAACATTCCATTCTCATTTATTTTATAATTTTGAAAAAATCATCCCCTGTTGCTACCAACAATGTAAAATGTACCTCCTGGTATTTATAATGTGGGAATTTGACATCTTACTTCCAGCACAAACGGTGTTGTGTCGTATGGTCCCCAATTAACTGACCAGGGAACCGGGGGCCACATTTTCAAGAATACATGTATCTCGCACACTTGGCAGCCCATATTGACACTGTTGCACAGATTAAAGTGTAATTGCTTTGCTTTATTCTGACAATACTTACTCTGATGTCATTTTCCTGATGGAATCAAATCCTGACACAAGCAAGTGGATGCGTTTTCAAGTTCCATTGACACACATTTCTATTAGTTGAATTGTGATGTTAGCCGAGGAATGCCAAAGTTGGTTGAAGATGGTGTAAGTTTCTTTAACAAGATGAAGGAAAGCACACTAATGTTAACAAACATGATTAGATAGCTTCATTGCATTAAAGATACTTTCTCCAACTTCAACCGACTTCAGCATTCCTTAGCTACCATCACATTTCAACAAACCAAGAAGACATAATGATCTGTGTGATATCTAGATAGTAAGCAATGCAGCTTGGTTTCATTTATTCCAGTGTTTGTGAGGTGTTTTTTTTGTTTCCTATAATTTTCCTCATAAGCTTCGTCTCCATCCATCAAAACCAGGCCCTTCATTATAACTTTTTATTTAACTAATTATATACGTCAGATAAACCTCTTATTTTTATTGAATTAAATCTCTGCCTCTTAATTTCATTAGGTAGCAACTTGAGTTTAAGGAAATGAGCTATCCTTCTTTTTCTTCTCTCCATTTCTCATTCTACTTTTAGACCTTAAACTCTCTGTCCTCATATTTCTCCAATATCTAAATTTGATCGCCAAATACCATTTTGAATAGAAATAAACCTGGGTTAGAATAGCTTAAATACATTGGGATTATCTGAAGGCTTGACTCCATCGGTTCATACACCCATAAGCTATTGACTTTACTGATATGCATCAGCACCCGTATGTTTACTGCTTATTGAGGTAGAGAAAGCCCTAAATATAAGTTTTTAAAGAGTTGCCCCTGTTACAATGATAATTGATTGACAATAAAACTGTTATGGCCTTTAAATGGTAATAAAAGATGTGACAACAAACAAGCTATCAATTCTGTGCTGTTTCTTTTTTCCGGATCAGTAATTCCAACTGTGTTCTAAACTATAATACATGGATACTTCTCCTGCAAAATTGCATGTATTTCTAAACCAGATGTACTTTCAGTGGCAGCTACTTTGCATTCTACAGGATATAATTTGCAGTAAAACCAGTAAATTACTTGCTGATACCTTGCTGAAGGCATTACTAAGCTCCAAACACTTTCCCAAATTTTGATATTCTTCAATAAATACTATTTTAATAGTGTTTGATAATGCCTAGCCACTCTCCCCACCCTTAAACACCCCTGTCTTTATTGGGCATGGATGCATATTTAGCAATTTGTGTTTTGCAAATGACAATCTTGCTAGTTTGTCTGGCAGTTTAAAATCATGTTTTTCATGTAACATAGTATGACTTGCCAATTATAACATCACATCATGACAGATCTCCATAGTGTCATGCAGTGTAAGTTTATTCATGATTTACTTAGACTGGGAAAACATAGATATACCTATAGAAGCTATACAGCTTAACAGTATTTATCAACTCCCTCATTTTTGGTTCCTGTAGTCCCTTGAATTTGCAAATCAGTCCTACTTTTGTTAGAGTTGTTTCCGTTTTTTGTCTAGCATTTACAAAGTATGACAAAATCATGAAAACACAATTAGTCTGATTTTAATAGGTCACTGTACTTGGTGCAGATTATAGTCATCATCTGAAGACTCCAGCAGTTTTTATTAAAGTTATGTCCCTTTTAACTTGCAGCTGGATGTATTGTATGACAGAATCTTTTTATGGATGCAGCTCAGGTTTATGTTTTCCATCTATTTATGCATATATCGACAAATCAGTGTCCTACTACGATGTTTTTGTTGGAGTTATTCCCCATGTTTACTTTGAGCCTGATGTAGCGTATGGCAGAATCTTGTGAATGCAATTCGTATCACAGTTTTCAGTGGATCATTGTGAAACTTTGTACAGGTTATGGACATGATTTTAAAATTAACATTTTGACAAGTAACTGTCCTCATGCAATTTATGTTAGAGTTATTGCCCTTTTTGTCTTGCAGCTGAATACAATGTGTAATGGAAGCTTGTGAGCACGATTTGTCCCATAGGTTTTGATGGATCACTAAAGCTTTTTACATATTATGGTCATCATCTAAAGATGACAATATTGACAAATCAGTTTGCTCCTGAGAGTTTTGTTAGTGTTATTGCTCGTTTTAGCTTTGTTGGTCATGGACCAGAAGAGCTTTTGGGATTACCTATTGTCCCTTGCTGGACATATGTCCATCTGTTATCACAAGTTTGCAATTGCTACTCCATCTAAACTACTTGGAGGATTGCGATAAAACTTTACACACTTATTCATCCCATGGTCTGCTTGGTCCTCAGTGAAAAAGGTGCTGCTCAGTTTGTTTCATTTTTGTTGGTTTTAACAGCATTTTTAACACATTACTGGCTATATCATGCAGAGGAAATGGGAGCTAAGTCCCATGGCAGCCATCTTGAAATCTTATTATAACTACTCCTTCTGAATGGAAAGTCATATCGACATGGGATTTTCACCAGAAGACTTCTTATGATGTCTGCTTGGTCCTTAATGAAAATGGATTTGCTTGGAAATTCAGTATGACCACCACAGTGACCATCATGAAAATCTTGTTATTGCTAGTTCTGAATGGATGTCATATCGACATTGGGTTTTCACTACAATACTTCATATGATGTCTAGTTGGTCCTAAATTAAGATGGTACCAATCTAATGTTGAATATGACTGCTATGACTGCTTGGAACATGATGTAGTGTATAACAAAATATTGTGAATACAACTAGTCTTTAACAAGAAATTCAAAGTAATAATCAGTCTCTTTGTCATTGATGTTCCATAATAATTATATCTGTTGCTAAAATATACAAGTATCTTGTTTTTAGAAAAAGTGTTTATAAGTTTCGTACATTTTACAGACATAGGTGGCATATGACTTATGTTGAATGTTCATTATGGTGCTAGTTTTCAATTGGTATCTAGGTAACTGCAACATAAGTAGCTTATCAATGCAATAACAAGGCTAAATTTATATTTTGTCATAAACTTATTGACACTAGATTTAAAATTTACTAATCTGATTTCTCTGTTGACATGTATATACATGCCACTTGGCACAAAGACATTCCATGTATACTGGGAGGTTAATTTGAGAGCAGCATCAACAGTGTTACATCAGGCAGTCACTCACTACCAGTATCAGGTGGTTAAAATAGAAAAAAAGCACACAAAGCTAAGACAATTAACTATCGCTCATATATAAGACTGGCAAAGCTGACATTTACTATATAAAGCTTATCATAATTTACCTGTTATCAACACGAATGTTCAAAATAAGAACTAAAAAGGAAACCATGGGAGGGATTTAACTCGAAGCAGAAACTTTTGAAACCTTCCCACAACCCCATATCTTTCACTATGCTGATAAGTTTCCGGTCATGTGTACGTATCATTACTAGTTTTTCATTGCACTTTTGCCATTTTACTTCAAGAAGAAAGTACAGAGTTTTAAAAGTTATAATATGTTATAGGCTGATTATCTTTTTTGCACCAATTTCAGTGAAGAGATTTATGTTTGTGCTTTAGATGCTTTGTCATTGTGCCTTAACTACCATCTGAGTAGGCAAACTCCATTGTATTTTACGTTCACATTTTTTTCTACCTCTGTGAAATAAAACTTCAGATTGCTTGTTTTTCAGCCATTTTATTTTTGTCAGCATTCCAAACTTGTTCATGTAATAGGTCAAATGTTTTATTAATTTAAATGGAATATGGATTTTATTCATGTTTACACAACAAATATGAATCAATGTCATTTACCTGAGTAAATGTAATAGCCCTATACACAACACATGTTTTTATGTTTTTTATGCCATTTGCACTCTAATGTGTCTTGGAAAAATTTACAAATTGAGTTTCTTTGGGTTTTTGTTGTTGTTGATTTTAATGATACTTTTAACACATTATTGGCTATATCATGCCTCTGAAATTGGAACTAAGTGTTTTTTCCAAAGACACACCAAGGCAGCCAACCTGGGCTTGCCTAGACTGGTATCAACCCACAACCCTTGAATTACAAGTTTGATGCTGTATGAACTAAGGTACCATGGTTCTGTACAAATTGAGATAAAGGAAAAATTCAACAAAAGATTTGTTAACATTTTTTTCTTCTTTCAATTTTTAATCTTGAAAAAACTTGTGTGATTACATAGTAACTTCAGATAGTTACCTGAGACCTTCAATCAGCCTTTAATGGCAGCCATTTCCTGTTTAGGTTCTGTGGGTTAACTCCCATTAGGAGTATATGTTTGTTGGGTTAACTCTCCTGAGCAGTGCATTGGAATATGCAAATACTATTTGCTAAAATCTGACACAACCATGAAATTATTATTTATAAAACCACACTGAAATAGTAAAAATTTTACTATAATGTCTTTTAAATAAAATAACTTGCAATTTAAAAGAAAAATATTTGATAATGGAAGAAAGCTAGAGCACATTTAACATTCACAACATCTATATATAGAACAATTTCATTCTAAGCACCTTATTATATGAGAGACATGGACAAGTCTTGTTGTATAAGCTAATGTAAGCAGTGCAGTCAAAATGAAATGAATAGTTATACATGAAAAATGGGACATTCAGTAGAAACAGATTAGTTTGTTTTTTGCTTTGTGTTTTGGTTTAACAGCACTTTTAACACTTATTGGCTATATCATGCCAAGGAAATGGAAACTAAGTGCCTCTCCAAGGACACACCTACATGTAGCAACCGACCAGGCTGGCATGCGAAAGTATCAAACCTGTGACTCACGTATTACGAGTCTGATGCTCTACCTACTGAACTACCACAGAAACAGATTAGGAAGACCAATATACCAATTCCAGATTAGGAAGACCAATATACCAATTCCAGATTAGGAAGACCAATATACCAATTCCAGATTAGGAAGACCAATATACCAATTCCAGACTAGGAAGACCAATATACCAATTCCAGATTAGGAAGACCAATATACCAATTCCAGATTAGGAAGACCAATATACCAATTCCAGATTAGGAAGACCAATATACCAATTCCAGACTAGGAAGACCAATATACCAATTACAGATTGGGAAGACCAATATACCAATTCCAGATTAGGAAGACCAATATACCAATTCCAGATTAGGAAGACCAATATACCAATTCCCAATTTAGGAAGACCAATATACCAATTACAGATTTGAAGACCAATATACCAATTACAGATTAGGAAGACCAATATACCAATTACAGATTAGGAAGACCAATATACCAATTCCAGATTAGGAAGACCAATATACCAATTCCAGATTAGGAAGACCAATATACCAATTCCCAATTTAGGAAGACCAATATACCAATTACAGATTAGGAAGACCAATATACCAATTCCCAATTTAGGAAGACCAATATACCAATTCCAGATTATGAAGACCAATATATCAATTCCCAATTTAGGAAGACCAATATACCAATTACAGATTATGAAGACCAATATACCAATTCCAGATTAGGAAGACCAATATACCAATTCCAGATTAGGAAGACCAATATACCAATTACAGATTAGGAAGAGCAATATACCAATTACAGATTAGGAAGACCAATATACCAATTCCAAATTTAGGAAGACCAATATACCAATTACAGATTAGGAAGACCAATATACCAATTACAGATTAGGAAGACCAATATACCAATTACAGATTAGGAAGACCAATATACCAATTGATTAGGAAGACCAATATACCAATTCCAGATTATGAAGACCAATATACCAATTCCCAATTTAGGAAGACCAATATACCAATTACAGATTATGAAGACCAATATACCAATTCCCAATTTAGGAAGACCAATATACCAATTCCCAATTAGGAAGACCAATATATCAATTCCCAATTTAGGAAGACCAATATACCAATTCCAGATTAGGAAGACCAATATACCAATTCCAGATTAGGAAGACCAATATACCAATTCCAGACTAGGAAGACCAATATACCAATTCCAGATTAGGAAGACCAATATACCAATTACAGATTAGGAAGACCAATATACCAATTCCAGACTAGGAAGACCAATATACCAATTACAGATTGGGAAGACCAATATACCAATTCCAGATTAGGAAGACCAATATACCAATTCCAGATTAGGAAGACCAATATACCAATTCCAGATTAGGAAGACCAATATACCAATTCCAGATTATGACAACACTTTTCATACCAGGTTCCAATGACTGTCTGAGTGGCCAATCTCTCTTCATGTAGTGGGAATCTCTCGCACGACTATCCGATTCACAGAGAAAACAGCAGTACTTTGTGTATCCAGTCTGCCAACCAAGCAAGAGAGCAAGAACCTTGAAATCGCCATAAGCTGCCATTGATGTTGGTCATAGTTTATGCACCTCAAAAGTTGTTTCATATTTTCATAGGTTTCCTTCATATGGACTGCATGACCAACTGGAATTGATGGCAAAACACTGCCATTATGCAGCAAAACAGCTTTAAGACTCGTCTTCGATGAATCAATAAACAGTCTCCACTCATCTGGATCATGAACGATGTTGAGGGCTGCCATCACACCATCGATTTTGTTGCAGTCTACGAGATCACCTTCCATGAAGAAGAATGGGACAAGAATTGAATTTAAATCACCAAAAACGTGTTTGGATCACCAAAACAGGCTACAGAAAAACCTAACCGCATTTGCATATTACCGAATCTGAGTCTTAAATTATCAAAACAGACTATGACAAAGTGTGGGGCCAGTTAATCAATACTGGACACTCATTGAGAAATGACGGTCCTGTAAAGTCCAGCTCTTGCCAACGAGGAGGCCTCCCCACGTGAAGAGCCACACGTGATGAAGATTTACAAGCATCAATCTAAATATTAACAAATTAAATAATGAACAAAGGTCAAAATTATAAAACAAGCAGTGTACAATACACTAAGATTGATGACTGTCAAAAATACAGTGTACATAATGTGTTATGATGCAGAAAAAAAATATACATACATACATATAAAACTTACATGCAGTCAAATAAATATGGCATCCTCTGATTCTAGTTTGTGTACACATTTCTATTTAAAGGCCATCTACCTAATAACTATACATTTTTATCAAATACACACAACATACGATCATCACAGTTAATAAATACAAAATTAAAGTGTTCAGACATAGATGGTATGATGGGAAAAGAACATACATACATACATTTACTCTTATACACATACATATAAAACTACAGATCTCTCATGCTGTAGTTTGATCTTTCCTTTCATATGCAATCAACAATAGCATTCTCTGATTTTAGTTTATGTACACACTTCTATTTCAAGTTCATCTACCTAATGAATATATACTTTTATCAAATATACACAATATACAATCATCATGGTTAATAAATACAGAAGGAAACGTGTTAATAACATTTATACATGTAAAACTACAGACCTCTCATGCTGTAGTTTGATCTTTCCTAAATATAGCATCCACTGATTTAAGTTTATAATAATAATAATAATGATGATGACTTTGTATAGCGCCTAATCTTTAGAAGCTCTAAGTGCTTTACAATATTAGATAACACCTAAAAACATATATAATGATATGATTACGAAAACAAACACCATGAAATTAGAAAACAAAAACATGCTGAAAATAGTTAAGGTAAGTAAACATTATTAAGTCTTTAAGTCTGTTCTTGCAGTTGAAATAGATGAGTTTTAAGAGCACTCTTGAATGAGATCACTGTGTCTTTGTGTTTAAATTCAGTGGGCAGTTCGTTCAACGTTGCTGGGCCCTGGTATGCAAAAGAACATTGTCCGTATGACTTCATTTTAATAGTGGGAATAATGAGAATACGGGTGTTGGAAGATGAGTGTAAGTATCTTGCTGGTGTGTACACATGGGTGAGGTGAGATAGGTATGGTGGACTGGAACCAGTCAATGAAACATAGCACAGAGAACAAATTTTTGTTTGATTCTGGATCGAATGTGTAGCCAGTGTAGGGTACAGAGTAGGGGGGAGGTGTGCTCTGTTCGTGGTACTCTAAGAATGATCCGAGCTGCTGTGTTTTGAATTTTTTGAAGTTTCTGGAGTAGATACTGAGACGAACCAGATAGAATTGAGTTACAATAGTCTAGTCTTGAAAGTACTAAGGAACACACAAGTGTTTTAGTGGCATCAACTGAAAGATAATTGCGAATGGAGCTGATGTGTCTCAGCTCCAGATATGCAGCCTTCATATGTTCATGACATGTTGGTGCAATGAGAGAGTACTGTCAAGAGTAACACCTAGGTTTTGTACTGTGTGAATTTAATGTTGGTGTTGCTGATACTTATTGTTTGAGGTAAAGGATGGGAATGAAAAAGTCTTTGTGTTGTAATCAGAATGGCTTCAGTTTTATCATCATTCATCTGCAGCTTGTTACATGTCATCCATGATTTCACATCGGAAATGCACCTCGCTATGCCTTGGATGGTACCATCAACTTCAGTTGGGTGGCTAGATTTGTATATTTGGGTGTCATCAGCGTACAAATGGTGAGACACTGGATGACGATCTATGACACTTGAGAGGGGCTGAGCGTATAGAATGAAGAGAACAGGTCCAAGAACAGAACCCTGTGGAACACCAAAACATAGATCAACTGGGCTGGAGTGTTTTCCATTTGCGGACACAATTTGTGTCCTGTTCACCAAGTAGGACTTGAACCATAGTAAGGCTGTATCTTGAATGCCAAATATATGCTGTAGACGATAAGGTAATGTATCATGGTCTATTGTGTCAAATGCTGCAGATAAGTCAAGGAGGGTGAGAACTGTCATCTTTACACTATCCAAGGCAGAGAGAAGGTGAACTACTTCCAGAAGGGTAGTTTCGGTACTGTGGTGAGGGCGATATGCAGACTGTACATTGCTAAAAAGACTATTTGAATTCAGATGAGATACAAGTTGGGATAGAACAACTTTTTATAAGATTTTTGACATGAATGGGAGGTTAAAAACTGTGCGGTAGTTCTTTAAATCGTTATGATCAAGTGTCAGTTTCTTCAGCAGAGGCTTTACAATGGCAGTTTTGAAAAATGATGGGAATTCCCTGGATGAGAGAGAAGTATTAATAACATCAGTTAGTGAAGGCAATATTGGATCTAAGCACTCTAGCAGCAGTGATGTTGGCATCAGATCAAGTTCACATGACTTTGGGGCACTCTTCATCACGATTGTACGTACTAAATCCATAGAAACAGGTTCAAATGCTGCTAAAGGTTGCCGCTGAAATTCTGTATCACAACTGTATGATGACGATGAGTCAATTGAAATTGTGTTGTCAAGCTTATCTCTAATGGTTTGTATTTTGTCACGGAAGAAATTTGCCAACAGGTCTGGAAGGTCGACCAGAGAGAAGGTAGTTGGAAGTGGTGTACATTTGTTCCTTGACATTAGCTTGTTAGTAATCTCGAAGAGCTCTTTGCAGCTGGAACTTTCAGTGATCTTAGTACTGTAGTGGGCTGATTTCACTGCATGGACTATGTTTATGACGTGCATTATTATTTTTCTTTCTTTTTCAAGAGATTATGATAATGATCGTTTTACATGGATCTGAAATAATTTAAATTTACTGGTTTATCAATGATATCCTTATAAAATGCTTTTATCTGTCCAACTGAGGATACGTGTTAATGCGGTGTAAAGAACGTAAAACACTCCCTTCAGTCACTCGGGACACTTTGTATTAATTGTTTGTTTATTTATTATAACTTTAATGTTTTTCCTAAACATGATTAAATTAATAATTGATAATAAATAAAAAAAAATTGTTATCATAAATCAGAAATAGTACTTGGCTTTTTATTCTAACATGATAATTATACATGTACGATATAAATGTAATGGGTGCGAATACATTGCGAAAGCTTTATTTTACTTTTTTTTTTAAATAAAAAATAAAAACATTACTGAAGTCATACTATAGTAGGGGGCCGTTCCATTCTGAATCGTACACCACCTTCGGTCTTCGAAAGTATTTACCTGGGCCAGTTACTATCTAGCTGAGAATTATTTAATCTCTTTATACTTGACAAAATTTCAAACCAAACCTTGTTCCGTCTATGCATACTTTTTTAATTTGGAAAATAAAAGTTGTTAACAGCGAGTGCAATGTTAAAGAAAACTGCCTAATACACGTCGTAAGGTGCACAGTTGCGACGTGGATCTTCGCGCAGGTAAAACTAAAAGTCGGTACATTTATACTTGGAAAGTTCTGATTTAATTAATAAACATACCAAACTTTCCAAGAACAGAAAGATTCTGTTATTTTGTCCTATTCTAGCGAAATGTCTACTTGAAGTTTGTGAGGATGTTTGTTCTTTCTCGTAGACCGCAAACAACGTGCTGCAACTTTCACCTGATAATCCTATGTCTACCTGATTTTCGCCATTGAAAATCCTAATTTCATCGATATACCTTATCCTCGTGTTTAATAGTAAAAGCATGTCTTTAACACACGATCTGAAAGATTCTTGCAATCAGGTCGTAAAGTGTCAGAAATATTGTCGGGAATATTTTCCAATGAATCTATGATGCTACTGAATCCACCATGTTCACGATTGCTTGTGAGCTGGAGCAGTAACTAAGTGCGCGGAGCTTATCGTTCGATACCGGAACTATCCATTGCAGCTAGATGCAGTGTATGAGTGAGTGCAACTACACTTGCAATTTTCAGTGTATGTATTATGATCATCAGGGCCGGATTAAGGCTATGAGGGCCTAAGGCTAATAGGAGGGAAGGGCCTAAGTATGTTCTACATTATTCTACATATTGCAACAAAAAAAATCTTAGTCATAAAACAAATTTATTTATTTAGGTACTTAAGTCCTCTTTTTTGCCCCAAAAAATGTAAATTTTCAAATAAGGAATTTAGTTGAGAGTACTAGGGCAAAAAAAAAAATGAACATTAGACAAACTTAAAATTGCAATTAATTATTTTAAAAATATGTAATATGACGTTATACGCACGTGCTCATGGCGATTCGTTTGGCTATGAAATAGCCATTGTGCACTGAAATTGGAGCTATTTTCTAAAATGTCAAGTAGTTCACATGCAACAACCAATTTCATATTTTTTCAGAATACAAAGGCATGCATGAATAATGAATTATTAGAATATCATTTTGGTTGTCGCTCTTTGGTATCTTGCATCACTATAACGATCACGTATAAACTCTTAACTGACGTTTTTACTATAATGAACACATAAAATGATTTTGACATAAAAATTAGTTTTCTGCAATAAAACTTAAAATATTCAACGTATTTCATAAATGTCATCTGAAATAATCTTGAATGTAACTACCAATGTTACTCAGTAAGAACCGCAAAAATAGTATACAGAATTTATTTTAAATTACATTCGGATGCCTTGGTCATTACGCCTTCACATTATATGTCATCAAGCCATCATTCGTAATGTCATTGGGTGTTATTAAAAGTGTGTAATATTGGAAATATGATATGGGTATATAGATCTAAATAACACAGTAGCCGTGTGATAAATTCATATATATAAATAAGATTATACACATAAATGAAACGGCGAAAATATTTACATAGACTTTGTAATTATTCTTTTCGATGCCAGACGCTTTCTTTGAAACGCCAAGATGTGACGTCATGATGTCAAAAATGACGAAACTGATCACAGGTTCAAAGTCACGTCATGACGTGATCGCACTTGTTCTTTTATTAATTTCTAATCGAAGTATGGTGTAAATGCCATTATAGAGGAAGCTGATATATCGTAGCATTCGACTGTTGTTAACGATCACGGTAAAGAGTTTGTTGCAGTTAACAAGCCGCTGCTAGTGATTAAATTAAAGTTAAATAACAAAATTTTCAATAAATAACTTTTTAACGCTTACCGCTCTTTTTCCTCGAGAAAGTGCTGCTATATTTACTTGAAGAGATTTCCCCCAAATGCTTGCTTTTCAAAAATGTGTAGGAAAATGTTCCCGTCAAAGTCAGGTAGTAGTATTTTCTCCTTTAGTAGTATTATTAACTTATCGCGCCTATCGGCATGTGCGACACACTCAGCAAGGCTACTTATAACGGTTTCATAGCAAGTATATAAATTTTACCCAGAGTTTAAAACTTTAAAAGAAAAATGTTTCATTGACATTTTATATTCACTAATGGCAATTTCTAGAAGGACTTTAATTCAAACTTTACTCATGTTTTTATCTTAAATATGTATACTTGTATATACTGTATAGTTATGTGGTTTCACCATAACAGAACAATGTTTAAATACATATATTTTGTTTCAGTTTTTGTGTTTGTAATATTCTTTCTTTGTGTTGTCCGCCTTGAAAAAGGGACCCATACATCTCCAAAGTCCCTGGCTAGTGTCTCAGACATACTGCACCGTCCTTTGTCACGTTTGTTCCCCAGTCCCCCTCTCTTCTTTTCTCATATTTTTGCTCTCATTGTTTATCTTTATTGTAAAGCTAATACGAGGAAATTATGTAGTAGGTGTGGGTGTTTGTGTGTATTCGGATGAATCTGAAGTACGTAATGTCACATATATTATAAATCCATGTATTTAATTAGAGAATTTAGTCGAGGGGGAGGGGGCATATTGATGTATACTCTCGGAACATATACATACTTTCAATGACTGCAGTACTCAAAATATATTTTTTTAATATTTTGGCATAGAAAGTATTTCTTGTACTAAATTCAATAACAGTTGACTTTTGTTGATGGAATGAAGAACGATTACTCGGGAAGTTTTGTTTCAGTTTTGGTCAACAAGCAGAAGGACATGTTATTGTAGGTGGGTAGTCACATCACTTTTCAATGATAAATCTAGACTTAGTAAAGGAGTGTGTTGAAAGATAGAGCAAAAGAGCTGGGATCTTTGGGTATTAAGTATGGGGCAATAGAAAAACAAAGTGTTCAACATCTTCATTATCATAATCACATCCTTCGTTGTGCAAACCAAACAGTTTCCGCATAAAGAGACTATCGAGAAGAATTAATGGGTATAGACCTGTAACGATTCGTGCAGCTTCCATCTGATTATTTTCTTCCCCATTCTGATCTTTCCGAATCTTCAATAGAGCAATTATCCCAGAGACTTCAGAAGCATATTCTAAGATTGGACGTATGAATAGTGTATATAATTTAGCCGAAGTTGTTCTCTTAAAAGAGTATTTTATCGCGCTTAACATAGATTAATATTTCGATGCGTTCTGAATAATCATACTAATATAATTAGTCCAATTAGCATCAGAAGATAATGTCAACAATTGGTCTGTAATTAGACGATAGTGTTTTGTCTCCTTTCTTATTAATCGGCATGTCATGCGCTAGCTTCCACTGTGTTGGGAACACGCTGGCTTTGAGTGATTTATTTAAAAATATTTGCAATGGAACATACATTTCTTCAAATATACTTTTTAACAGTTTATAACTTATTTGATCGGTTCCAGCGGTTTTGTTTAGGTCAAGACTAATTATTACATCTATAATTTCTTGTTTATGTATAATGATGTCAGAAATAAAAGTTTGATTTCTAACTTCAAAGTGCGGTAACTGTTTATCATTATTTTTTAAATGTGTAACAGCGCAAAATTACGAATTCAGCAGCTCGCACTTTTCCTGATCACTTGTTGCAAAGTTAGAGGATCGGTTCGTAAGTCTAAGTGGAGGTAATAGGTTCAATGTCTTTGTAGAATGTACTTGTTATCTCATTAATTTCTAATAAGGTCGAGGATTTGATCCGATGGCAGGGCTTGAACGCGCATCCTTTCGGTCGCAGGTCTGAGATGCTAAAGCCACGGTGGCTCCTATCGAGATTAATATACCCATATGATATTTCCCAATATTACACATGTTTAATAACACCCAAAAACACCGCAAATGACGGCATGACGACATATAACTTGAAGGCGTAATGACGAATGCATCCGAATGTAATTTAAAGTCAATTCTGTAACCTATTTTTGCGTTTTTTATTGAATATCATTTTGTCATGTCATACACATAACATAATCTTACATTTGAGATTATTTCACATGAAATTTATGAAATACGTTGAATAGTTCAATCTTTTGCGATTCTTGTGAAAGATCCTACATTGTTGTTCATATAATTTTACATGTCATTATAATCCTTTATTGAGTTACGCTTTAGTTACAAAAGAGACAACTTCATTTTGCCGAGCACTAAAATCTGTGTGCCAATTTAAAACTTATTTCATCCATACTACACTAGAAGGGCTCATGAAATGCAGGCAGTTTACTTGGCCTCTAATTCACCTTTCGGGAATAATACCTGCGGGAGACTGCTCCATCTCATCAGTGCGTAACTATAAAAACTTTAATTCAGTGACCTCTTCTCCAGTATGGAGATGTTAGATTAACACTGAAATCAGCTGTCTTATATAATGTTCTGTTCTCTTTATCTGCAGTTTAAAGCTGGGAGAATTATACCAAGAGAATAGCAAATAAACCCTTCTGTAAAATTAGCAAACTCGCACCTTTTCATTTTTTTAAAAAACTAGTTTCTCTTTCATCACTCATTTATGAATAATTAAAAATATCTGAGTAGTAACTAAGAATATATAAATTCTTCAGATCGAGACCCAAATTGAATTTTTAAAGTTTCGTATTTTTTATGCTTACTTTCTACATACATTTTAAATTTGTTTCAAGAAAATATGAAATCTAACAAAAAGTAAAGGAAAGTCTTATTATTTTGAAAAGTTTTTTATAAGGCCCAAAGGAAGAAAACAACATTATACGTTCAAAAATATAAATTGTAATAATGCATAATATGTTCATTTGAATTTTAAGATACATTTTATTTTATTGGCTTTGTTGTTCATGTTGGTTAAGTAATAAGGTCATTGCAGTGTCCAATCCTATGAGACGTTAAAGCAGAAATAAATTCTTGTATAGTTAGTTTTAGTTCAATGGCATAAAGTTGACGATTTAAGTTTCGAGTGACTTACATAAAACTAGCTCCAACACGTAGATGTAAACAGCATGATTTATAAGCACGTCATGTTACACAAGGACCTATTTTGGAAATGTGTTTCTTATTGCGTGTATAAATCTCACCGATATGGTATCATGTTTTGGTGAAATAACTTCTAGCTTTAAAAAAATATGAAAAAAAATTAATTGTGAAAATTGTTTTGTGTTCACATGGTCTGCACACTTAGTGTGCATAATCAAAATACTCTTCTGAGCGTATTTGTGGTTCACATTTTAATATCGGAGAGATCATTAACAATTCCCATTATCAAAGGATGACCGCATTATGATTATCCCTTGTCTATGTACTACATTGATTGTTAATTGTTATTCAGACAGCAAGGTGACAGCCTGTTGGTTCCATACATTTACTCAGAAATAGATTATGGCATGCATAAATAAACTCATGTATCAAAAGATCTGTTTTGATATTTATTATGTACGTAATTTTCACCATCAGCAAAGTTTCTACATGACGCCTACCTGTTTTTCATAATTTGAAAATATTATATTATTAATAAAATCACGAGTAGATGTTTTTTTCTTCTATTGTTATAGCGCGTATCCTCTTTGGATTGTATAATTTTTCCTCATATTTACTACCGATGTTAAATGGACCTAAGAATTAAAACTAATGCATCATATTAAAATATAGGCTTGATAGTTGATGTGTTTCTGACATTTTTGTAACAGATTCAGGCTTAAGAAATGCTACAATATATGGAGAAAAAAATTATTGTGTGTAAACCTTACTTAAAAGATACAATAGGATATGAATATCTAATACATTTACGGTATATAGGCTGGTCTCGTAGAACAGTCTGTGTTTTCGCTGTGACTAAAAACGCATTTAAACAATTCGGAAGGCAAAATAAAGTGTAACGATACCTGATTGACACCACTGCACTTGTAGACAGATTGGTGCCAGGTGTATTTATATTTTGTGTATTTTTTAACTCATTAACCCCTGGAGATTCATTTAATCTACGCTGAAAAGGGGGTAGGAAACGCATTTTTTTGGGATTACTGCTGAATGTAACCGAACACATCTGCTTCTTAGAGATTTTCGTTTAGCCGGATGTTTAGGTGTATAAAAAACGTTGTATTTTTACTTCTTTTTTTTTTGTTTTTTTTTTTGCGTATTGGACCTACTATTTTCTTGTCCTGGTCACTTTTTACTCCAAATCTCAAACTTATTCTACTTTTTGCAAAGGTTCACCTGTCCGTGTGCAGTTCGTTCGTTCGTTAGTTGGATTAACGATGTGTGCGGCCATTCGGCTATTTACGTCGATCCGTGTGCAGTTCGGACCGGTTCGCTTTATATTTGAGTAAAAATAGTCTCAATCCGGACACAAACTCCGGTTCCGAAACGGGTAACTTTTGGCCTACAAATAATCGGGTCTCAAAAATTAGGTTGTTTCCGCTGTACCTTTTAATGCGAGTAGAAAGTCGACATTATTTGGTATCATTGTAGAGCTACATCTGTCGACTCTTCTGCAATACCATTCACTATGGTGTATCGTAAATGATGTTGACGTTACCGAGCTCGGAAGTAGCATACAACCTCATGACGCGTAAATGAGTTAATGAGACTTCCTTCATAATAGAACTATGGATACAAGCATGATGCATAATCTGTAAATCAAAGTCACCAAATCGCTAACTGACGAAGGTATATACATATAAAAGTATATTGAATGCATACACCAGTTTATGATTTGCTTGCACATATAGTCGGAAGTCTTAAAGTGTGATGACGAAAGACAGATATTGCTAAAATGAAATGTTTCTTATTGCGACTGATCATCTTAATGATAAATGTTTGACTTCTATCTATATATCTATTGAAGTTATATGTATGTAACCTCCAAATTCGGTTTGTCTTAATTCGATCTCAGTATAACAGGATCTGTGATGAGTTGCACAGCTGTTCTATCCTGTTCTGAAAACTATAGTCCATTGAATAATGCAGATGTTGCATATCAAGAGTTTTTTTTCGATTGCTTTACACGTGTGAAACCTCACGGTAAACAGGGCGTTTTTACTTTATATTCGGGTAGGATAATTACGCAATGTTGGTACAACTCTACTAGGAATCTGTAGGTATTTTCAATAGTAGTTTCATGTACTTCTTTCTTATGACGCGTCACCGATTTGTTTGCTTGTATTGGACATGTACATCATGATTGTATCTTGTGTTTCCCATCGCTGTTGACACACATCTAAGAAATATTAATAAAAATGCACTAGCTTTTCGTCTTCTTGTTTAGCTATGTTTTTTGTATTTGATGTTTGGATCTAAAGTGAGATCATAAATTTAGGAAATCTGTATTTTGACTGCACAAATCTCTTTACAAGTTTTCCACCGTGCAATCGAGGACATGGCTTCAGGCGCTGTATCGCCAGTTTTGGTGGAAAATACACTCCAATATCAAGAAACAAGCAACAAGTGTGTAAACAGGGACCTACCTACAAATCATGCTTTTACATTGTTTTGGGGCTAAATTTGTTAGTGGGAGCAAGATTTGAACCTTTTTCCAACCGAGAACTTTCTCGGTTGGAGGCGTGTCCTCAGTACGTTGGTGTGTAATCTCATGAATGTTCTCTATTCACACCAAATACAAATGCACCTAAACTTGTACTGTGTAGACTGTAGAAAGAGTCTTGAAGTATGACGTAACTTTAGTTCAAAGAACAGGTTTTTGGAACAAATCGCACTCAGTGGAAAACTAGATCATGAAAATGGGCGAACAATGCTCTCATGTATATTTGTCACCTCGTGATATGAAATTCATCAACACATTTTTCTTTTTGGGGGGTGGTGGGTGGGTTGGGGTTACATTTTTGATAGTTGATTTACCACACACAGGTCGTCGTTCTACGTTTTCAAGATTAATCTAACGTTTACCTCGTGATTTATAGTGATTAAATTTAAATGCAGCAGCAACCATTGTCAAGGTGGTGATCATCATTATCATCATCTTAAATGGTAGTGATTGCAATGATAATAAATGGCAGTGGAAATATGAATATCCTCGAGGAGTTAGGGAAGGTCTATGCTTTTTCATATCTATAAACAGCTTAACAAAGAATTTCCTATATAGGGTATTGTTGCACCAGGTTTTTCAGGACAACTAATCTTGCAGATATAGCCGATCAAACAAGAATGCACATTATGTAGTCGCTGATATATGTCAAAACAAAAAAAAAAAAAAAAAGACGGAAAAATATAACGGTTGCACTTCTTTGTGTCTTTGTATTTGACAATGTTTCCATGTATTTACTTTTATTTTTGTATAAATTCTACAAAATTTGAAAATAAACTTGAAATCTTTCATTGTCTTGAGTTAAGTGTAAACTTTTGGAATAGTTGTATTTGTTCTAAATAAAGGTCATTCATGTTTAGATCGCCCCATTGTTGATCTCTCTCTGTCTCTGTCTGTCTGTCTGTCTCTCTCATAAGCTAAAACAAAATCGCTTGACAGATACAGACGCCAGTAATCGATTTGTCAGATCACGATACCCAGGTACAAAATAATTTTTTTATATATATCTACTGAACATCTGAAGGTACGTTAGTTTGAAAAATTGTAGGGCCAACAGTCAAAAGGATTACTGGTGCGACGATTCATTTGCGACCAACCATTAAAATGTCACGGGGGGAGGGGGGAGAAGTTTCCTGCTTTCAAATAGCTTGGAAAATAAAAAAAACATATATTCCCTGGTTTATGCCGAAAAAAAAAAAAAATCCATTAGATTTTTTAAAATATTGTCTCGAGGTTATGTCCAGGTTCCAAAGAAAAGGTCGGAAAAATCCTACCCCCCACCCCAAAAAAAAAAAAAAATAAAATTGGTCGGACCCTTAGCTTTAAAGATATTTATCATTGGCATCATTCGTCAGTAGTTCAATAGTCAGAAGCTTTTTCTTTAGTAAAGATTGAAACCCTTTTATATAGGTTACATAAACATAAAAACCCATTTCTTTTAAATCCTTTTATATAGGTTACATACCCATAAAAAGCCATTTCTTTTAAACCCTTTTTATAGGTTACATACCCATAAAAAGCCATTTCTTTTAAACCCTTTTTTATAGGTTACATACACATAAAAAGCCATTTCTTTTAAACCCTTTTATATAGGTTACATACACATAAAAAGCCATTTCTTTTAAATCCTTTTTTATAGGTTACATACCCATAAAAACCCATTTCTTTTAAACCCTTTTTTATAGGTTACATACCCATAAAAAGCCATTTCTTTTAAACCCTTTTTTATAGGTTACATACACATAAAAAGCCATTTCTTTTAAACCCTTTTATATAGGTTACATACACATATAAAGTCATTTCTTTGGTCTTAAAAAGCCTTCTGAATATTGAAATTCCTGACTTAAAAACCCTGTGACAAATATCTTTAAAACTAAGGGACAGACCATTTAATTAAGACCAAAGAGTAGACTTGTTTTGTGTTTGTAACTTATATAAATGGGTTTAAATCTTTAATAAAAAGCTTCGTGAAAAGTTTTGTGAATCATAGTTTGTGTCGCTTTTCTCCCTTTATATTTCGATGCACAATTGGAAACTTTACTAATACTAAGCATACAGTACCGTTACTGACTTCCCAAAAGTATATATCAGAATGATTGAACGATGACGGTAGAATGCATATATTGAATAAGACCGCTTGATAAATACATATACAATCAGCAATGAGGCAGATTCATAGATCAATGTATGAAAGATAGTTAGGTAGATTGTTATATCGATACTTAGCTAAACAGGTAGAGATCAGAGATGGGTTGGTTGGTAGGTAGATACTAAGGCTGTTAGGATAGAACGAGTCCAATTGATCGATTGATATGGTTTGCTTGTAACATAACTAAAGTGTTCGACAGTTTAGTGACCAACTTTATCATCATTGTTTCTCCATTACAAAATTACGTTACGGTTTCCATGGCTTGCAAAACAACCTTCCAGCCTAGTACTTTCTGAGATCAAAGTTGTTCCAAAAGTTTAGAGAGAAACATTCTCGTATTCATCTTTCCACAGCAAAATTTCTAGAGAAAAGGGTATACAGCATGCACAACCCCAGCCCAGTAACATGGAATGGCTCAATTACCACTGGTGTATGCCGAGAAATATGTCTCATCTATTCTTGTAAAACGCCCCCACTTCATTTCTAATTCATTGCTCTTCGGTTCATTCTTCATTTGTCATATGAATTGCTATAGGATCTTGTCCGACGGACTTTTCCACTTGTGAAAATTTTTGATGTGCTTGATTGTTCTAAATGTCACTATTCCTTCAGAATTTTTCATATGGAATTGCCCGTTAAAGTAATGTACTTGAGGAAATCCCTAAGCGCAGAGTGTATAAGTGTAAGGCGGGGGGTGGAACCCGAGTTTGCTAGGACTTGAAGGTTTTGACGGACAAGAGCCACAAGAAGATACCATGGGTCATCCCCAAATTTTAATTCACAGGGTTTTATAACCCGTGGGTTTCTTACTCTTGGTAATTAAATCTGGAAGTGTTTCAGAATTCATATTGGGGTATTTTTTTTTTTTAATATTAAAAGTAATGCAAAATATAAATTAAAATAATCTGTGTGTACTGGCATTTAAAGTATGATAACAAATGCACAACATATGTGACAACATATAATGACAAATGTTTCAGGCACTTTAACATAGCACTACTAGCAACTGTCAGACATTTTTTCACCAAACATTAAACTGGCTTCCAAATATTTAAGAAATTTTAACGTGGCAAAGTTTTTTAGAAATAATACTCTGTAAATAAATTTATAAACTTAGACATGGCTTTACATGAAATAAAATTGTGCAACTACATTCTGATCCTTCATTACCACATTACACATAGCTTATGCTAGCCTGCAATTGTACATTTCCTCTAATAGTATTTATATTTCATAATTTTTCTTCAGTTATAAATTACAAATTATTCATTTGAATCTCTAGTTTGCTAATGTTTATAAATTGTTCTATTGACACGTATGCATCTTGTATTCTAAAATTTATTTTGTATATCTGGTTTTCATCATTCTTGCAAGAGGTGAAATTATGTAACCACAAATCTGTAAGGTTCTGCTTTATTGGTATTATATACTTCTTAAACCCGGACTGGTATAAGGTGAAGTGTGCATTTGCAACAAGCAGAATGGAGAGAATGTTGAAACCTCTATGCTGCTTTCATGTACTGTGACTCAAAATGGCTTTATATGTGGTACGAGGGAAACTGCATGCTGCCGAAAGCAGACAGCGGATCAAAAAATGGCTGCACACATGTGCTCTAGAGATGAACTTGAAATACCGGTAGTCCAATGTACACCAACTTTAGCAGGTATTAAAATAGGGAAAATTAATTTTGCCACAGTAGACAATAATAACTTCTAAAAGTGCAATGAATGAACTCTAAAATATAACCAGAGTCCCTCAATGGGACTGACACTCTACTGGGCGAAATGAATTTCCAGGAGTTAAAGATAAGACAATTTCTTCCTTTTAACTGGCGAGTATTAAAACCATCTCTGATATCTTTCTGCAATAACAAGATTTTCAAATTCGTGGCTGTGGTACTCATATTGGATGTCAACTTGGCACCAATTTCATTTAGGACAAAGTATACATCATTAAAAGTGTTTTGGTGAAAACCACATGTCATAATGATCATTCATTCAGGGGGAGTTGTGACAACAAGATTTAAAGTCAGTCGTCATGGCAGGCATATTTGATGTAATACTGACACCAGTTTCATTTAGGACTTGGTGAAAAACCGGTCATAATGATCATCCATTCAACATGGGGTTTTCACTAAAAGACTTCTTATGATTTTTAAGACAGTTGTCGTGGCAGCCATATTGGATATACGACTGGCACCATTTTCATTTAGGACCAAGAAGGTATTGTAAGAAGTCTATTGGTGAAAACCCCATATTGATATAGCCATCCATTTGGAGAGGAGTAGAGATAACAATATTTTCAAGATATGACTTTCCATTCAGGAGAAGTAGCAATAACAAGATTTTCAAGAAGGCTGCTGTGGCGGCCATATTGGACATCAGATCGGCACCATTTTCATTTAAGACCAACTGGACATCATAAGAAGTCTTTTGATGAAAACCCCATGTCAATATGACTTTCTGTTCAAGTAGACTTGTGATTAACAAGATTTTTAAGATGGCTGTCATGGTGGCCATATTGGATGTCAGATAGACACCATTTCTATTTAGGACCAGCTAGACTTCATAATAAATCATTTAGTGAAAACCCCATGTTGATACAACCATCCATTCAGATGGCCATATTGGATGTCGGATTGGCACCATTTTCATTTAGGACCAACTAGACATCATAAGAAGTCTTTTAGTGAAAACCCCATGATGATATGACCATCCATTCAAGAGGAGTAGCAATGACAAGATTTTCAAGATGAATGCCATGGTGGTCATATTGGACATCAGATCAGCACCATTTTCATTCAGGACCAAATAGACAGCATAAGAAGTCTTTTTGTGAAAACCCTATTGATATGACCATCCATTCAGCAGGAGTTGCAATAACAAGATTTTCAAGATAGCTGCCATGGTGACCATATTGGACATCAGATTGGCACGATTTTCAATCAGGACCAACTAGACAGCATAAAAAGTTTTTTTAGTGAAAACCCCATGTTGATATAACCATCCATTTAGGAACAGTATCTGCCATGGTGGCCATATTGGATGTCAGATCAGCACCATTTTCATTCAGGACGAACCAGACATCATAAGAAGTCTTTTAGTGAAAACCCCATGTTGATATGACCATCCATGTAGGAGCAGTAACGATAAGATTTTCAAGATATCCACTGTGGCAGCCATATTGGATGTCAGTTAAGTACGATTTTCATTCAGGACCAACTAGACAACATAAGAAATCTTTTCATGAAAACCCAATGTTTATATGACCATCCATTCAGGAGGAGTAGTGATAACAAGACTTTCAAGATGGCCACTGCGGCAGTCATATTGGATGTCCGAGCAGAACCATTTTCATTTAGGACCAACTAGACCAGGGGATGAATGTGTGTGTAAAGTTTCAAGGCTATCCTCCAAGTAGTTTAGAAAAAGTAGTGATAACAAATATGCTAACAGACAGACAGATGATGAATGGATGATGGACAACAGACCATCCCATAAGCTCCTCTGGTCTATGACCAGTAGAGCTAAAAAAAAAAAAAATAAGTAATGATAGTTTTTTTCTTCAATTTACCTGTTAAGTCCAGGAAGTGAAAATGACCAAGCGGAGATAAAAGTCTTTTGAGAGGTGCATATCTGAAGTAAGGCCAAACGGTATACTTTATAACCCTATTTACACACAACAATCATACACCAAAATAATGGAAATTAAAAATTATTTTAATGATACCTAACGCATAAAAGGTCTTTTTTAAATAGCCAGTATAACCAGTGAGGAAAACCTGGGAAATTCCTTTCCTTTAAAAATCAAACCCTGTGCAAGCTATGAAACTGTAGAGTGGAACTTTAAAACAAAGACGAACATTTGTGCAATTGCTTTTCTCTTTTTCATATCATCATGTATGATTTTCTCAATAAACTGGTACATTAATATTGATGTTATGAATAAAAAATAAGCCAATTAGCCTATCTTGCTCTTGCTGATACAATATGTTTTGTGGCAGTATTGTGTCTGAAATGTTTTTAATTGTGGGGAAATTACATGTTTTAGAACACAGAAGTAACATAAACTTGGGCTAGGTGAAAGAAAAATGTAGCAAAAATGTTTTTCATTCATTTGTAACAAAATTAAGGAAAAATGAAAAGGCAGATTCACTTGCTTTTTTATACTACTGTTAGAAGAATTAGCAAACTTTGTACCATTTGACCTCTATGAACCTGATCTGTTCCATCCTTATTCAACCTGTAAACTTTATCAATGACATCTCAGGAATAATTGTGGTAAGTCTTGTGTTTCTGTCTTTAGCATAATATTGGTTGCTATGTTGAGAAAATACAATATGCATTTTTAAAATAGCTCACATTTCCCATTCATGACCGATTAAGATTAATTTTGACTTGTTCAATTACTGATAAACGCACTGAGACTGCTACTTGAAAATAAAACAACAGTTCTCTTTAGATTGTGTCTGAAAACATAAGTTCATGAAAAATTGTTTTGTATGATCTCAAAGTTATACTGCATTAAAAATTATTTTAGCAAACGATTTTTGGTGTCTGAAAACAAACAGCCTCCAAAGACACAGAGAAAATAGAGTATTTTGTTTTAATGGTCTGATAGGTACTGCCACTGCCACACAATCTAGTTAAAAAGTGCATGGTGTATGGCTTGGATGTGTAATGTCAATATTTACCCTTGCACAATTGTTGAAGTATAGGTAATTGGCAAGTCCATGAAAAAAGCTTTCATGCCTCTTTTATATTCTGCTTTGTGGCTGTATGGTGTTTAAACGATTTCTTAAAATATGATGGTCAAATAACTGCATGGGATAATTATGGACACCTCATGTCTGATGACTGACATATCGAGTTGGCTAATAGTCATTTGGACCCATTTGTTGGTCAAGTATAGCAAACATTGCCATTTGAGGACCTTGTGTATGTATGTATGTGTGTCTGTGTGTATGCCATGTCTGATATTTTTTATTGGTAGGTACGTATATGAGCAAAATATGATAGATTAAAAACAGACAGACAGGTAGATTAATAGGAATTTTTAAAAATATTTTCTAAGTTTTTCTATTATTGAACATACTTAATTATTATTTTATGATTATTATTATTATTATATTATTATTATTATGATTATTAAATAGAATTTGGAAATCACAGAATATATCATAACAGTTATTAATATAATCTATCTATCTTTATTTAACATCCATAACACCCAAGTTCCTGAGAGGCTGTTTCAATATGATAATATTTGGAAAGGGACAAATTGCCATGGGGATGAATGGCCCAAGGGGATGAATTCCTAAGGAACAAACTATCTGGGGACAAATTGGCTGAGGATGAGTTGTTCTTGAATACTAATCATTCTCTTAAACAACTTGCCAAAAGGTGATGTCATGGATGTGACATTTATGGCCAATAAACAATCTCAATGACATGATATTTTACCAACAGACAACCCATCAACAACACACACAAAAACTGACACCTGCCAACAATTTGTTGCATTGTAAAACAATAATGAAGAAAAGTCACCAAGTTATTAACAGCATGAATAGATTTTACTTTAAATATAAGTATACTTGGCTTAAATATTACAAACATAACAAATTCAACAACATTCAAGCTGCACTGAAAAGCACGTTTATTCTAAGGTACAGTTTAGTTGATGGTAAATGTACATTATCAAGCAATAGTAATTGCAGGCAAATGTATCAGAGTTTATTGGTGTTGTGTGATATATCAACACATGAAGGTTATATTGTGCTTAGGCAATGGGAGTTATATACCTCGACCAAGGATACAGCAAGGCAGAGACAAAGCAAACATCTTTGTGACCAAGACTAGGGAAGTATGTGATGTCATTCATTAGTACCAAATTTTTGATCTTTTGATAAAACAGTAAATTGTTAGAAGTAGATGAAATTGGTAAACTGCCAGGTTACTTTATTAAAATAGTGATTGACTGTTAAACTTAATGAGTGGAACAGAGAATGAAATTACATGATGCACCAAGAGGGCGCCTGAACATAAAAACATGTGCCAAAGAAAGAAATTATGTGGTAATGGCACGGTTGCACTGTCAATATAAAGTTCTGAACAGGATAAAAATATTTAAATTATCACAGTCCAGAATGGGAGGATATTCTAAAATAAAAAAACAACAGCATTTGCAACCTGGCAACTCTACCAGTTATAAAAACAAGTATCATAAGATCTTTAGAAGTTTTTTTTACACAAGAACAAGAATCAAGTTAAAAAAGAAAAAACATGGCCTTTCTTGATCTAATGACTTGGCAAAATCTATTTTTATTTGTCAGACCTTGTTCTAACTAATACTACTAATAGTAATCCTTCTTAAGCTGCCATGAATTAAGGGCCTAAATTACACAAATCGATTGGCTGGCAATGCTGGTTAAAGGCGCATCATCACATTTTGACTGTTCAGTGCTAAGGCTAGGGGAGTCAAGTTCTTTGCTCAGAGACCCACAGCAGGCAACCCAATTAATCGGTGCAGGATTCAAACTGGCGACCCAATGACCATGCATCCAGTATACTAGGCCACTAAGTCACTACCCAAGTAACAGGGAGGGAATAGTGTCATTTTAAAACTTGTCGAAAGTGCAAAATAATTTTATACTCTACTATCATTTAAAAAAAAAATTCTTATCAAAAACTATAATTCAGTTTGAAAACACATTTTACAAACCTAACATTTTAGTATATTCCAATAAAATGACCATAATTTGGATTAGTCCATTCTGCAAAATTATTATGGTATATGAAGATTTTCAATGGAATCTGTCACAAAAATGCTGGACAGTTAACATTAATTTCCAGTTGCATGGGTTGTCCCAGTAGGTAGCAAAATTATAGCATATGTGATGCAACTGTAACACCCCTTGCTGTCCAACTACGATGCAATATATAAATTGTTTTTCCTTGACTAAAATAAATGTGGTGTAGTCCTATCAAGACAGTAGCATTTTCAAATAATTACTTTGCAAATTGATTGTACAGCTGGTGTTATTCAGGTGTCAAGTTTATTACCTAAAAGAGATGCTCAAACACATAACTAAGGCAGAAAAACATCGGTATTGGATTAATTACCACCAACCGTAATTGTTTTCCTATTATCCTTTTTAATACGTTTGTACACGAGTTCCTCTTCCCTCCACCCCAACTCCAACTCCAAGTGTTGGAGCAATTCACTGTACTGGATCTGTACCTGCGTGATACTCTAAACCACCTTGACAGAGTATTATTTGGAGAGTGCAATCAATAGCATATGGAGTGAAAGTAGTAAGGGGTGTGTATCGAGGGCACTGGATGGCACTCTGGGATTAGTAACGGGAATTTAACATTGGGGTCACTCAGGGGCAGTTGGCGGCACTTCGGGGCTGTGGGGGTCAGAAGTATTGGGAGAGGGACACACACACACACACACACACACACACACACACAGTGGATAGGCAATGATGGAAAATTATCTTTTCTTGAAAAATGGGTGGCCCTGAAAAGGGCTGTTGGCGATTTTTTTTGGTTTAACAGAGAAGGTATCTCATGGAGGGTCTTCTTTTTCTGAGACTGCGTCGGACTTCAGTGGGAATAGTTATCTACTATCCATTATTAACCTTTATCCTGACTCGTGGACTATTTTGACTTTCTACTGTGAGCATAGTGCACCTAAAATAGCATCACTTGAACATTCTTATACAATATCAAAGATAAACATTAATTTCAATACATTGACTTACTAAAAGCTAGTAGTGGATAAAGTTTACTAGCCTGCATACACACCGTTTCGTACTGATTGACCTAGTCACGCGAACGTCTTTTAGCTACTGTGAGCAGTGTACACAATGAAATATTGTCAAATGAACGCAGTAATAGTTTTTAAAAACCTATGGTTTGCCTCAAACAGAGAGAAGGTTACCCTTTCTTTGAGTTTCTGAAGACAAGAGTAAATTCTGTGATAGAAATGTTCATTGGCAAAATTGTTTTCATTCATCAGTTTTTTAAAAAGTCGTGTTACAATTCTTGTCGAATGATTGCAGTAGCTTTTGTTGTATGCCTCCCAAATATTTAAGATATGTTATGTTTTTTTGCTGCACACGCCTTGCGGCTACAAACAATGTTATAACATTTCCCAAAACCGATGACGGGAAAACAGTAAAAACACGTCTTGTTCGATTGGCAGTCTAAAATGGACTGACTGAAAATAGGCCATACATTGTTACAGTTTTACTGAACGCATGTTTGGGCTCAAGAATGAGAGTGTAGAATAGGACGGGTTATAGAGTGCAGAATTGGATGGGTCATACTCGAGTCATTCTTACACCGTAAAACTATGTGCTTGTTTTTTTGGTTTCCTTCGGAAAACGGTAGATCTAGAATTTTTTTTTTCGTGACACATTGCAGTGCCAAAATAGGAACAAAGCTAAGATATCTTGACATGCACAAGAACAATTAAACTCAAGATTTTATATAATCCAACGATTGACCTATGGAAGAAAAATCGTTGTACAATATTTAAGGGGTGCAAGTTTTTGAAAAATTTACAAAACTAACGCCACATTTCACATAATCATTGTGACTACTGCCAACACTTGTGGAGAGGCATCTTAAAAACGGGAACAGATACCATGATCATTTCAATCGAAATCATTGTATAAGAAACTTAGTGTGTGTTTGTGAAACAGAGAGAATTGACATTACGAGAGAGAGAGAGAGAGAATATTTTATTCCTACTTTTAAAAATATAACGACACTTATTTGTGGAGAGGTATCTTAAAAACGGGAACAGATACCATGATCATTTCAATCGAAATCATTGTATAAGAAACTTGGAGTGTGTTTGTGAAACAGAGAGAATTGACATTACGACGGAGAGATAGAGAGAGAGAGAGAGAGAAAGAGAGAATATTGTATTCCTACTTTTAAAAATATCACGACACTTACGTTTTTTATGGTATATTTTCCTTAAGAAATTTCAAAAACACACATTCCATTAAAAAAATCACATCGATAGGAAAAAAATCCTCTTTTTTCGGTAAAATATCACAAGATTGCATTGGAGACATAGTCTACTAAAATCCTTCTTTAGAAAACATAGATGTAAAATTCTCACAAAAATATTACATCCAAACGTTCCGTGATGTATTTTGACTTAAGGCTGATACAATTTCCATTGATCCCAAATTATATGATGGGTTGTGCGTTAGCTTTTATTTTGTAAAGAGACTAACGGTCAGGCACAGAAAAAACACGCCTATTCTTCTCACTGTGTCAATAGCAACTGAGGGCGATTCAAAGCGAACGCGGTAAGAAAATATTTGTAGCCAATGAAATTACTTATAATGCGTGACGAAGTGTTTTGTTATAGATTCCAGGCAGGCAGTGTGGCAAAATAATGCCTATGGCCTGGTTTTTTACGATTGCGGTGCAGACAGACTAGAGGGAATTTGCAATCATGTTAAGAATTCGTGTCCTATAACATTTTTTTCTCGCCACGCTAAATACTGAACTGTAACATTATTGGCTCGGGTTTTGAAACTGAAAAAAAATGTTGTCACTGAGTCATTTTGACACACACACACACACACATAGGTAGAGAGAGAGAGAGAGAGGGAGGGCTACACTATTTAGAGGTCGTTTTTTTTTCAAACTAGTGAATTTGGAGATTTGTATGAAGTTACAATTTCTGGTACAGTTACAAGTTTGTGTGTTTGGAAAAATGGCAAACATCGGATAGACATTTGTGTCGTGACACATGTAAAGTTGAGAGTCTGTGCTAGTTTCAAAATTAACGTCACAAAGCTTTCTATTGCTCCTAGACATTTCCATTTTGGCAAATTTTAAGTAAAGCAAACCATTATAACAAACATAGGTAGAGACAGGGTATATATAGTTTCCCTGTGTGAAACTCCATCAGATCTAAGTCAGATTTCAAGATGAAAAGATCACTTCCAATCCATGAGAAACCAGAAGAAACTAAGAGGCCACGGCGACGAAGACATTCCGTACCCCCTGAAACACCGCTCGCTGAACCGCTAGTTCAAGTCCATGCTAGCGATTTCGAAGAAGAGATGAGTGAGCCTGAAACCAAAACCCAGCCCAAAGAATCCACCACCACCAGAACCCCTGACCAAGAAAGACCTACCGCCGTGGCTCCCGAAAATTACTATCGCATTCGGGAGGCCCAAAAGATAACCTCTAGAAAATTTAGAACCACGGCATACACTCACACGGTCCACTTTAAAGACTTCACGCCCGAAGTTCCTCCCGAGAAAGCTGCCGGGTTCATTACCGATTTGTGGGGTTCTGTGTTACAGAACTTGAAACGACAATGCGGAGCCAAAGAGAACGATCGATTGAGACTGGCCATTCATCACGACAGTTTGAAGTCCCCTGTCTGGATCGAGTTCAGCACCCCGGCAGAATTAACACCAGCCAAAGTCATCACCAAAATAGAACACGTTCAACAATCCAACGAAAAGTTTACCATCACGGATGGAAAGGCCACACTTTACATGACTCACGTCTCTCCTCCTCGAGGGAGCGGACGAAGCAGGAAAGCGTTACTGGTGGACGACCTTCGCAGTACCAAACAGAGTGTCGTCCAAATCGACAATACATAAGACCAGATGTGCTTGGCTCGGGCCATCGTGGTGGGGCGAACGCATGCCAACAAGAACGAAAGCGCAGAATGGAAAAGAGCCTGGAATAGAATTCGAAAGTCGGACAGAGTCCAACAACGAAACGAAGCAGAACTCCTGTTACGACAAGCAGGCATCCCCAAAGAGACGGTGTGGCATTTCTCAAATACAACAACTTCAAGACGTCTTGGCTCCTAGCTACACTTTGAAAATACACCCTCAAGAAGTGCGCGGAGATCTGCTGTTTCGAGGCCCCGATTTTCCCGAAGGAAAATACATTCACGTGTATTACCACCAAGAACATTTCGATGCCATCACCAGTATCACCGGATTTCTGGGACACTCTTACTACTGCGAGAAATGCGACCAAGGATTTAACAATCGGGAGCGACACACTCATTGCGGTCAGAGATGTCGGGGCTGTTTAGCGGCCAAACCATGCCTTCCTGAACAACACGTCCATTGTGAGACGTGTCGACGAACTTTTGTTAGTCCCTCTTGTTACGAACAACATCGCAGGACACAAGGACACCAACAAAAATGTGCTTGCGACTTATTGAAATTGTGCTCCACGTGTGGACAACTGATTGAAACCCACGACCCCAAGAGACACGTTTGTGCCGGAAAGAAAAGATGCCGCTTTTGCGAGCAGATGGTGGATTATGATCATCAATGTTTTATGCAAAAGTACGACAATACACTGAAGAAAGAATTAAAGAGGAATCAAAACAAGAACCAAGTGGATTTCATCTTTTTTTATTTTGAATGCATGCAAGAAACGGGCATTCACATTCTCAATTTCTGCGTGGCTCATCGGGCTTGTGAGAAGTGCATTCAAGAATCTATCCACTTTCACTGTCCTCATTGTAGTATGATTCCAGGAGGACGCGAAACAATCTTTCGCGGGGCCAACACTTTGCCCGAGTTTGCTGAATGGATTTTAGAACCCACCGACGAGACTTGGAGCGAAGAGGACATTCAACGTTACGTTGCGACCGTCATAGCTCACAATTTATCGGGATACGATGGACAGTTTTTGTTAAATTATTATTTGCGACAAGGTACCGAACACCCTAAAGTCACCATGAACGGAATCAAACTCATCTACATGAAAGTGGGACAAGTGCAGTTCAAAGATTCCATGAGTTATTTAGCCATGCATTTGAGTCGAATACCTACAACATTTGGCATGACAGAAATGGCCAAAGGATATTTTCCCCACTTCTTCAATACGGAATCCAATCAACATGCCGTGCTACCGCATTTGCCTGACGTGGACTGTTACAACCCCGACGGAATGCGCCCCGAACAGCGAGAAGCCTTTCACGCTTGGTATCGCGCTCACCAGTCAGAACCGTTTGACTTCCAAGAAGAAATGCTCAAGTAAAGTAGATCCGATGTGGACATTTTACACCGTTGATGTGGAAAGTTTCGACAGTTATTTCTAGATCACGGAGACATCGATCCTTTGAAAGAAGCGGCCACTCTACCTAAAGCCTGTGCCTTAGTGTACACCAGAAATTTCATACCCAAGAACAAAGTAGCCATCATAGACTCCAACACGTATCTCTTTACCAAGCGTCAATACTCGGCCAAAGCTTTGCGTTGGCTCCATTACTTGTGCCAAAAAGAAGACAAATGGATACAACATGCCAGAAACGGAGGAGGAGAAAAAAAGATTGGATCTTATTCCGTGGATGGTTGGGATTTAAAAAAACCCGCACACGGTGTACGAATTTCAGGGCTGCTTGTTTCACGGATGCCCTACCTGTTTTCCTAAACGAAACCTGAAAAGTCCTTATTCAGACTCTACCATGGAACAGTTGTACGAAAGTCAAGGATACCAAGTGGTAGAAATGTGGGAGCAAGAGTACGATCGACGTTTGAAAACCGATCATGAATTTAGGAGCATCACTGAAAGTTACGACGTGAACGAC
The DNA here is from genome assembly GCA_029931535.1 of Margaritifera margaritifera. Classification (NCBI taxonomy): domain Eukaryota; kingdom Metazoa; phylum Mollusca; class Bivalvia; order Unionida; family Margaritiferidae; genus Margaritifera; species Margaritifera margaritifera. The sequence continues at coordinate 6,062,502 of JAQPZY010001628.1, read as the reverse complement.
ATCGAACCTTTGGATCCACGCCACAGTTTATTTGGAGGACGAACCAATGCCACTCGCTTGCTGTACGACGTAGACAAATCAAGAGGAGAAGAAATCAAGTACATCGACGTGTGTTCGTTGTATCCTTGGGTGTGCAAATACAAACGATTTCCGACCGGACACCCTGAAATCTTGACAGAACACATCGACGTGGAACACATTCGTCAATACGAAGGATTGATCAAATGTAAAGTCTTACCCCCGACCAACTTGTTCCATCCTATCTTACCTCATCATTGCCAAGGAAAACTGATGTTTCCTTTATGTCGGACGTGTGCCGGAACATGCAACCATGATCACCCCTGTCACCACACGGAGGAAGAACGCGCTTTGACAGGAACGTGGGTCAGCGCCGAATTGTTTCGGGCTCTGGATCGTGGATACCGTTTGTTGAAAGTGTACGAGATCTGCCACTTTCCAACAACAGCACAATACCAAAAGGACGACGCCTCGAATCCAGGCATTTTCTCGGGGTACGTCAACCAGTTTTTAATACTCAAACAAGAAGCCAGCGGCTATCCCTCGTGGTGTCAGACTCCCGAAGACCAAGTTCGATTCAAAGAAGAGTACCGTGACATCGAAGGCATCACTTTGGAAGACGTAGAAAAAAACGAAGGAAGAAGATCGTTTGCCAAATTCATGCTCAATTGCTTGTGGGGAAAAATGGTACAACGTACGATCTTACCCAAGACGGAATACTTGGCCGATCCCTATAAGCACTTTCAACTGGTTGACAACAAAAGTGTACTAGTCAAATACGTAGAAATTGTCCATGATGATTTGATCTATATCAATTTCGAAGAAGAAAGCAAGTTTATAAAGCCCGACGACTTTAGCAACGTGGTCATTGCAGCTTACGTGACCGCTCATGCTCGCTTGAAGTTGTACGACGAAGCTTTAGAAGTCTTGGGAGATCGTGTCCTGTACTTTGACACCGATAGTTGTATCTACATCCATCGACCCGGTTGCCCACACCCTACCATCCAAGGAGATCGCTTAGGAGCCTGGACGGACGAGCACCCTCAAGACACCATTCTGAATTTTGCCAGCGGCGGCCCAAAAAATTACGGCTACCAATACCGAGACCAAGAAGGCCAACTTCACACCGAATGTAAAGTCAAAGGATTGACCCTAAACTATCGAAACAGCCTAGTGGTCAACTTTGAGGTTTTGAAAAATGCTTTGCTGTCTGGACAAGTGGAAGACTTTCGAGTGCAAACGTTAGAACCTCACAAGATCGTACGGTTACCCAATCACCAAATTGTCACTCGCTCTGAAGGAAAAGTTTACCAAATCGTGTACCAGAAACGAGTGAGACTTCCAGACCACACCACTTTGCCTTACGAACACGCCGATCTGCAGTATAAAAAAAGGACCACTTCCAAGCCAAACCATTCATTGCAAATACAGACGTCAACCTAGGAAGATGAATTTCACACAGATAAAAGACCCATATTCAACATCATCGACTTCTGTCTCCACAATACTGACAGAGTAAAGTTCGTCCAAGACGGAAAATGATTTAGTCGTCCCTAAAGATTATTATCGCATTCGAGAGACTAACTAAGTGACTTCCAGAAAATTTAGAACCACCACTTATACGTACGCAGTGAAATTTAAAGACTTCACGTCTGAAGTTCCAGTACAGAAAGCAGCAGGTTTCATTACGGACTTATTTGACTCATTGTTGGAGGAACTGAAAGGACAGTGCCAAGTCAAAGATGAAGATCGATTGAGTCTATCGATGTCTCACCACAGTTTGAAATTTCCTGTGTGGCTCGGCTTTAGTACACCGGCAGAATTAACTTCTTCCAAACTCTTGGACAAAATTCAAGACGCTCAATCCATGAGAGACAAATTTGACATCACCGATGGAAAAGTGACTATTCAAATGACACAGGTTTCACTTCCAAGTAAAGAAGACAGCCATTGTACTTGATCTACTCTTCGTGCTTACCAAGAAGTGGGTATAGCATGTTGGATACACCCACAGATTTACGACTGAAAAGATGTACGTGACTGTAAAAGTCTTCGATTCAACGCTTGGACACAAGACGTAGCTGACCATGACAGAACCTTGGTCTTCAGTTGTGAAACGTATTCCGTGGAAGGAAGTAAACGATCGTGTTCAGACCTTAGAGGATTATAAACACTTGATACAAGAACTGTTTCCATGTGTGTCTTTGTGACTGCTTTTCTTGGATTTCGTTTTCCAGGACATTCGTGGTGGACTATTTTGGAGGAACAGTGTTGGTGCTGGACTAACCAAAACCATGACCATTCACACTTTATCGGTGCACGAAAGACAAATGGTGCTCAAAGTTTTGAGACTCGTGATGAACACGAATGGTGTACCTCTGTGTGAAGAAGACCAGTGAACTTTGATTCAAAGTTAAAAGTGACATTTTTTGCTTGATGTGTTTTTGTGTTTCATGACTTGTAAATATGTTTTTGCGCTTTATAACTTGTAAATATGTTTTTGTTTGTTGTGTTGACATTTTTTGAAGAAAAAACAATAAAATGTATGAAACGTATAAAATCTCTTGTGTCTTTTGTCTTCTTCTCAAAATTCTTCCTACCTCAGTCATGGCTGCATCTTCTTCTTCCTCTGCCTCGTCTGCCTCTTCTGCTTCTTTTGTGGTCAAAGTGATGGACGAAAAGTTAGATCGTCCAAGTTGGGAAGTTTTGTATCTGCGCCATCCTTTTAACATGTTGATTGCTGGACCAAGTGGTTCAGGCAAAACCGAATTTGTCAAACGTTTGATCGAACACAAATCTCATCTGTTCGATCGTCCACCTCAATGCATCGTGTGGTGTTACAAAGAGTGGCAACCGTCTTACACCTTACTTCGTGAAAGTCAAGGAGAGGCCATTTTGTTTGTGGAAGGCATCCCTCGCGAAGACGATGGGATCGTGTCTGACGTGAGTCAAACACATCTGGTCATCTTCGACGACATGTTAGGAGAAGACGAAGAAGAAATTAAACTTTGGTTTACACGAAAAGGCCATCATCGTAATGCCAGCATCATTTACATTACTCAAAAGTTATTTCAACAAAGTAAAGCCCATCGTACCATCAGTCTCAACGCTCCTTACGTGGTGTTGTTTAAATGCCCCAGAGACAAATCTCAAGTTCAAGTATTAGCCAAACAGTTAGGCATTCCTTGGCTGAATTATGCGTAGGACGATGCCACTCAAAAAAATAACTTTCCTTCTAAAAAATGTAAGTGTGGTGTGTGTTTGTGTTTGATTAAAAAATAAGAATAAAAACTTTTGTATGTAGGGTGTGATAAAAAATATTTGTAAAAAAAATTATAAATTAAAAAGGTGTTGTGTGTGTTTGTGTTTTATTAAAAATAAAAAATTTAAAAAGGGTTGTGTGGTGTGTGTTTGTGTTTGATTTAAAAATAAAAATAAAAAACTTTTCTCAAAAAATGGTTGTGTGGTGTGTGTTTGTGTTTGATTAAAAAATAAAAATAAAAACTTTTGTATGTAGGGTGTGTTTGTGTTTGATAAAAAATAAAAAATAAAAAATTAAAAAGGTGTTGTGTGTGTTTGTGTTGGACAAAAAAAATAATAATAAAAAAAACTTTTCTCAAAAAATGGTTGAGGTGTGTGTTTGTCTTTTATACAAAATAAAAATAAAAAAAATTTCTCCAAAAAAGGGTTGTGTGGTGTGTGTTTGTGTTTGATAAAAAATAAAACATAAAAAAAAAATTAAAAATATTTGTGTGGTGTGTGTTTGTGTTTTATAAAAAATAAAAATAAATTTTTTAAAACACTCTTTGTGGGTTATAATTTATTTCTAATAATGATTGAGAATAAATTTTGGAATGGATTGAAAATTGCAATTGTGGAGAGGTAATTGAAAACTATATCGATAATTGGTTCTGTGTTGTATGTATATCTTGTGGCGTGGAAAGGGATTGAAATTAATTTTTGCGCGGACGTGATTGAAAACTATATCGGAATTTGGGTGGAATGCTCTGTCTGTAGCTTAGTGCTTGATGTAGGATTGAAATCAGTTTTTGAGCGGACGTGATTGAAAACTATATCGGAATTTCGGTGTTGTTCTATATCAGGTTAGGAATGGTTGTAGCATGAGATCATGTGTTTGTTATCTTGCTTGCATTTGAGAGTTAGTTTGGTTTGGTAATAAAGTTGTTATTGCTGTTGTCGGAGTTCGTTCTATGTTGATTCTTTGAAGATGGAGCTATTGATTTGTGGTTTTTGAAACTAGCACAGACTCTCAACTTTACATGTGTCATGACACAAATGTCTATCCGATGTTTGCCATTTTTCCAAACACACAAACTTGTAACTGTACCAGAAATCGTAACTTCATACAAGTCTCCAAATTCACTAGTTTGAAAAAAAAACGACCCCTAAATTGTGTAGCCCTCTCTCTCTCTCTCTCCCTATGTGTGTGTGTCAAAATGACTCAGTGACAACATTTTTTTTCAGTTTCAAAACTCGAGCCAATAATGTTACAGTTCAGTATTTAGCGTGGCGAGAAAAAATGTTATAGGACACGAATTCTTAACATGATTGCAAATTCCCTCTAGTCTGTCTGCACCGCAATCGTAAAAAACCAGGCCATAGGCATTATTTTTGCCACACTGCCTGCCTGGAATCTATAACAAAACACTTCGTCACGCATTATAAGTAATTTCATTGGCTACAAATATTTTCTTACCGCGTTCGCTTTGAATCGCCCTCAGTTGCTATTGACACAGTGAGAAGAATAGGCGTGTTTTTTCTGTGCCTGACCGTTAGTCTCTTTACAAAATAAAAGCTAACGCACAACCCATCATATAATTTGGGATCAATGGAAATTGTATCAGCCTTAAGTCAAAATACATCACGGAACGTTTGGATGTAATATTTTTGTGAGAATTTTACATCTACGTTTTCAAAAGAAGGATTTTAGTAGACTATGTCTCCAATGCAATCTTGTGATATTTTACCGAAAAAAGAGGATTTTTTTCCTATCGATGTGATTTTTTTAATGGAATGTGTGTTTTTGAAATTTCTTAAGGAAAATATACCATAAAAAACGTAAGTGTCGTGATATTTTTAAAAGTAGGAATAAAATATTCTCTCTTTCTCTCTCTCTCTCTCTCTCTCTCTCTCTCCGTCGTAATGTCAATTCTCCCTGTTTCACAAACACACTCCAAGTTTCTTATACAATGATTTCGATTGAAATGATCATGGTATCTGTTCCCGTTTTTAAGATACCTCTCCACAAATAAGTGTCGTTATATTTTTAAAAGCAGGAATAAAATATTCTCTCTCTCTCTCTCTCTCGTAATGTCAATTCTCTCTGTTTCACAAACACACACTAAGTTTCTTATACAATGATTTCGATTGAAATGATCATGGTATCTGTTCCCGTTTTTAAGATGCCTCTCCACAAGTGTTGGCAGTAGTCACAATGATTATGTGAAATGTGGCGTTAGTTTTGTAAATTTTTCAAAAACTTGCACCCCTTAAAAATTGTACAACGATTTTTCTTCCATAGGTCAATCGTTGGATTATATAAAATCTTGAGTTTAATTGTTCTTGTGCATGTCAAGATATCTTAGCTTTGTTCCTATTTTGGCACTGCAATGTGTCACGAAAAAAAAAATTCTAGATCTACCGTTTTCCGAAGGAAACCAAAAAAACAAGCACATAGTTTTACGGTGTAAGAATGACTCTAGTATGACCCATCCAATTCTGCACTCTATAACCCGTCCTATTCTACACTCTCATTCTTGAGCCCAAACATGCGTTCAGTAAAACTGTAACAATGTATGGCCTATTTTCAGTCAGTCCATTTTAGACTGCCAATCGAACAAGACGTGTTTTTACTGTTTTCCCGTCTTCGGTTTTGGGAAATGTTGTAACATTGTTTGTAGCCGCAAGGCGTGTGCAGCAAAAAAACATAACATATCTTAAATATTTGGGAGGCATACAACAAATGCTACTGCAATCATTCGACAAGAATTGTAACACGACTTTTTAAAAAACTGATGAATGAAAACAATTTTGCCAATGAACATTTCTATCACAGAATTTACTCTTGTCTTCAGAAACTCAAAGAAAGGGTAACCTTCTCTCTGTTTGAGGCAAACCATAGGTTTTTAAAAACTATTACTGCGTTCATTTGACAATATTTCATTGTGTACACTGCTCACAGTAGCTAAAAGACGTTCGTGTGACTAGGTCAATCAGTACGAAACGGCGTGTATGCAGGCTAGTAAACTTTAGCCACTACTAGCTTTTAGTAAGTCAATGTATTGAAATTAATGTTTATCTTTGATATTGTATAAGAATTTTCAAGTGATGCTACTTTAGGTGCACTATGCTCACAGTAGAAAGTCAAAATAGTCAGGATAAAGGTTAATAATGGATAGTAGATAACTATTCCCACTGAAGTCCGACGCAGTCTCAGAAAAAGAAGACCCTCCATGAGATACCTTCTCTGTTAAACCAAAAAAAAATCTCCAACAGCCCTTTTCAGGGCCACCCATTTTTCAAGAAAAGATAATTTTCCATCATTGCCTTTCCACTCTGTGTGTGTGTGTGTGTGTCCCTCCCCCAATACTTCTGACCCCCAATGCCCCAGAGTGCCCCCAAGTGCCGCCAACTGCCCCAGAGTGCCCCCAATGTTAAATTCCCGTTACTAACCCCAGAGTGCCATCCAGTGCCCTCGATACCCACCCCTTACTACTAGTGAACATATTGTTTTCTTTTTTCAGAAAATAATTAGTACAGTGAAAGACGAAACTGTCGTGGCTAGAGGCCAGTTATCACAATATTTTAAAAGATATCCCTCAAAATGCGTTATGTCGAGAGTTCTAACTGCTGAATACTTCTATAATAACAAATATTGCAAGGTAACTTTATGTATGGTGGATGTATGCGACTTATAGGCAGGTTTTTCATCCTGCTACTTACATTCTGGGCAGTTGAGATCCCTCACATGAAAACGGGCAGACAATATGAAACGTATTACTTCCGGGTCAATCTTTCGCGGTGCCTGTTAAGCTTTAGTTCTCAATGGGAAGTAACTCAAGAATATAATTCAATTCAATTCAATACACTTGAGATCGTAATTAAACAGGAAAAAAATCAATCACTTGTATTGTAGATAAGTGTTTGTAGGAGATTTAAGATCTAGAAAGATTATAAATGATTATTTTATTGAAATCTGTGATAATAGTGCAGATAAAGATGACGTGGGTAGTGGGGAGATTCCAATCTGCCCACTATATTATTATCTGCCCACTACGTGAGTCTGAGGACAACGAATCGCCCCATAACCCACCTAAAATAATAGTATATATATATATATATATATATATATATATATATATATATATATATATATATATATATATAACCATGAGCGTTTATACGATTCCCAAGTGCGGAACAGAGTTGTAGACATGGATTAACTGAAGACGAAGACTTTATGTTGGGGTGCACCTGCAGTAGATACTTCTATTGCCATAAGTGACAGCACGACGTACGACTATTGCTGCAATAGTGTGTATTATTCGAGAGAATGACTTGGATTTGGATATGGATTTTTGCGATTTCTTATCCTCTCAATAAGTTTTATCGGTACCACCTACTCCTCCTTCTCCATCATTGCCAGCAAATGATGACTTTAAAAAGAAACAGAAGGAAGAGAGACTTTTGTACAACATCAAAAAGAAAAAAAAAAGACTTTTGCTTAAAAACAACAAGAAGAGGATAAGAGAAAGCAACAAGAGGAGATGAAAAACTTTAACAGTGAAGAGAAGGAAGGGAGTAACAACAAAACTGTCAGTCTGTAACAGAACATTTTGGTGGAGGAATGTATGAAGCTTCTTTGGAGAAACCTAAGAGAAAGAGCCGTAGCAGCAGCAGGGACCACTACCACAGCACCAGTAGGACTTGGACGTGGAAATCGTTTAAAGCAGTTGAAGCTGATGATGTCAAATCTATATTTTCAATATTTTGTTCTCAAGCCCAACAGCTCTTTTTAGGGCCACCCAGATCTCTCAGAAAAGAAATACTAGTAAGACTATTGCCAAATATTGTGCGTTTTATTTGTTTTAGTGTATATTTTGTCTTCAATACGCAATTTAAGCCTCTTCCTTAAAAATAGAAGTGTGTGTGTGTGTGTGTGTGTGTGTGTGTGTGTGTGTGTGTGTGTGTGTGTGTGTGTGTGTGTGTGTGTGTGTGTGTGTAAGTGAATATCTTATAAATACTGAAAGAAACAAACCAAGACCTAAATAAACGTTCTCGTTTCTGGTATATTCTAGTAAATGATAAGCACAATGAAATTTAAAATCAATCACAAAAGTCCATTTTTTTCCTTCTTATTAGTAATTTTTTGCTTTGAATTTCTTCATTGGAATGTATTTTTCTGCTGTTTCATCTGTTTGTCTTGCTTTGAATTTCTTCGCTGGAATGGGGTCTTCTTCTGTTTCTTTGCTTCTAAAAGCTACTTCTTTTTCTCTTTTTTCACTTTCTTGAGATACTCTGAAAACCAATATCTTTTTTCTTGAAAATGATATCAGGTATCTTTATTTTTGGCACATAATCTGGTTTCTCTTGTCTTAGAGGTTCCTCTTCTTTGACGTCGTGGACATTATGTAGCCCAGTGTCCTTTTTCTAGATACACATAGCAAGTATCTTCACTATTATTTCGAGAGAAGTAGTCTTGAGTCTCTCCAGAAGTATGTTGAATATTTATTTTCGAATGACTCTCTGTAAATCTCTGACTAGAAGTGTAATGTTTTGTGTCTCTTTCATCTTCACAGATTGAAACTGAATGAGTGTATTATTGTATGTAAGGGTGGGCTCTTTATATAGGAAGAGGGTGTACGTTAGTCGAATTAAACTTGCGTTGTCAACCGTCATGAAACGATCACACCCTTCCAAAGAGAAACCAGAAGCAAAGCGACCTCATTCTGTGTTTTATCAGACGTTTACCCTTGTAATTTTCAAGCGGAAATACGCGATCCATATCCAACACCATCTAATTCTTCCTCTACAGGACCGAGAGAACCAAGATCGGCCTAGAAAGAAAATCGTTCGGTAGCCTCTGAAGATTACTTTCACATTCAAGCTACTCGCGAAATGACTTCCAAAAAATGTAGAACTACCGCTTACACTAACGCGGTCAAATTTAAAGAGTTCAAGTGCCAAGTCACAACAGAGAAAGCAGAGATATACCGGAATGGTAGCAATTATGGAAAAGCATTATTCAATCGGACAGAGCCCAACAACGGAGAGAAGCAGAAATCCTTTTGGAACAAGCATGTATTTCGAAAGACATCGTGTGCGGAGTTCCTGAAATGCAAACAATTCAAGACGTATTAGTCCCTCACCATCCATTGAAAGGTTACCCTGTAGTCATTCGTGTAGATTTTTTGTTTGTTTCGAGAACCCCATTTTCAGACTGAAAATATATTCAAATATATCATGACCAAAATGATTTCTCTGATATTACCAGTAACACTGCATTTCTTGGATACATATACTATTATGATAAATGTAATCAATGATTTAGCAATTGGGAGGAACATGTTTCTTGTGGCGAGAAATGAAGTGCCTGTTTAGCATCTAGACTTTAAGACTCTACCTGTTGCCGAATATTCATGAGTTTGCATGAGTCAATTTCAACGACAGAAAAGTGCTTGCGAATTATTGACAGTGTGTTCACCCTGTTGACAGCATTTTCGTACCAATAACACAGGGTATCACTTTTGTACAGGAAAGAAACCATGTCGTATTTGTAGTCTTGTTGAGTTGGATCATCAGTGTTACATTCAGAGATATGACAACGAACCAAAGGAATTATTGCTTCACCAGAACAAGTCACCATGATCGAAGCCAAAATCATTTACATGACAGTGGAAAACATACAATTTTAAAATTCCACGAGTTATTTGGCAATAACTTCAATGCCTTTGAATAAAATGCCTAAAACGTTTGGAATGATGAAAATGGATAAAGGCTATTTTCCACAATAAGGAAGAAAATCAACACGTCGTACTCCCACATTTTCCTGAAGCCCATTACTACGACCTTGATGGCATGCGAACAAAACAGCGAGAAAGTCTCTACGTCTGGTACTAAGCCCACTCTTCAGACCTTTTGAGTTTTCAGGAAGAAATGATGAAACATGGTCGGTCCGATGTTGATATTTTACGACGTTGTTGTGGAAAATTCTGACAGTTATTTCTTGAGCATGGAGGTATCGATCAGTGAAAGGAAGCTTCCTCCATTTGAAAAAGCTTGTGGATTAGTGTACCGAAAGAAGCTTATACCCGAGAACAAACTAGCCATTATACCACCTCAAAAGTATCAATTCATCAGCCATCGATATTCAGTCAAAGCTTTTGCGATGATTACGTTACTTTAACCAAACTCAAGAAAAGTGGATACAACATGCTAGAAACGGTAGAGAAGAAGCGATTCAGCCTGATATCGTTGGGATTTAGAAAATCCACAGATCGTGTACGAATGTCATGAATGTTAATTTTATTGATGTCCTCACCAAGAACAGAAAAATCCCTTGACATGGTTCCCCATGGAAGATTTGTACGACAAAACTTACCAACAACGACAGACTTTGGAAAGCCAAGGATACAAAGTGGTAGAAATCTGGGAACACTTTGTTTGGAGGACGGACCAATGTCATACGCCTGTTGTACGAAGCAGATGAATATCAAGAACAAATATAATATATCGATGTGTGTTTGTTATATCCTAAGGTGTGTAAATATGCTCGATTTCCTACAGGTCACATTGAAATTTTAACAGAACGCATCGACGTTGAACACATTCGCCAGTACGAAGTTTTGATCAAATCTAAAGTTCTTCCACCAACGAACCTGTACCATCCCGTATTTCCTCATAATTGCTATGGAACACTGATGTATCCCTTATGTCGTACGAGGAGTATTTGAAAAGTTCTGAATATTTTTTACATAACTTTTTTTTTCTTCAAACCGATCAATAAATTGAACGCCGATCGATAGACAAAATAATGTTCTATAAAATGATGTGCAGCTGCAAATGCAGCACACTGGACACCTGCAGATATATGTGTGTGACGTAACATAGGTAAATGACAGTGGCCTAAAAATGTCGGTGAAGAAGAACAAGTCTGCTACTGAGCAAAGAGCATACTGTAAAATCCGAGCACTCTTAGGGTAGTTTCTGCCTTATATGAAGGCCGACTCATATTCTACACTTTTGAGGTGGTTTCAGCGTGTTAAAGCTGTCCCAAATCCATGAAAGATAGCCCACGTTCTAGAAGACAATGGTCTGCGATTGGTGAGCGGAAAGTGGCTGTTGTGAAGGGGGAAATTGATGAAGATGTCGATACACAGTGGAAGATATTTATATTATCACGTGCATTAATTCTTCGGCTCTTTTTAATATACTGAAGAAACATTTGAAGCTCGGAAAGGTTTGTGCAAAATGAATCCAGCATTTGTTGACGGCTGATCAAAAACAGACTCGTGTTGAAATTGCCTAACAGCTACTCGCCAAATATGAAAAGAGTGACCAGAGACTTTTGAATGAGATTGTCACATGTGATGAAACAGGGATTGTATATGCAATATTTTTCTATGCAATAGGCCTGGTCGTCCAGGTAACAGTGGCTGACTCTGCTTGTGACTCTGAGAGTTTTATAGGCATTATTTCAAAGATTCGCCGAAGAGCACACCATGCGGTTGTAAGTGCACTTTTCCAGTGTATGAAAACCACACCAAAAAGTAAATACAAAATGGCATTTAATAATTGGACCATCAGACTGAGAAAGTGTGTATAGGTGCATAGGGAATACTTTGAGGACAAGCACAGATGTACTGTTCACTAATAAAGAACTTTGTTCTACAGCGCACTAATATTCAGAACTTTTTAAATACCCCTCGTACGTGTGCTGATGCGTGTAGTCAACACCAACCTTGTCGCCAGGATTATCAAGAACGCGCCTTGACTGGAACGTATGTAAGTGTAGATTGTTTCATGCTCTCGATCGTGGATACCAGTTGTTAAAAGATTACGACATTTGGCACTTTTCTACTACAGAGCAATGCCAACAGGGCAACTACTCGAGTCCAGGGATTCGTTTCAGACTAACTTAACGAGCTTCTCAGAATTGAAAGAAGAAGCAAGCTGCTATCCCTCCTGGTGTCACACTTCAGAAGAGAAAGTCCAGTTCAAGTAATGGTACCGATCCCTAGAAGGCAGTAACTTGGAACACGTAAGACAGAACGAAGGGAGACGAGCGCTTGCTAAAATCATGCTGAATTGTTTGTGGGGAAAACTCGTTCAACGTTCGTTGTTGCGCAAGACTGTATACTAGTTGGATACAAGTCTATAATTTCAGCTCATTGACGATAAAGGAAAACTCATTAAACACGTCGAAATCATACGTGAAGATTTGATCTTGGTGAATAGTTTGTTCCACCCGTAAAGTTTTGCAATGTCATCATTGCTGCTTACGCGACAGCCAATACCTGTTTAAAATTGCATTCAGTGATGGAACCTTAGCGAGACCGCTTCCTTTACTTTGACACTGATAGTTGCGTGTACATCGATCGACCTTGACGCTATCACCCTCGCATCGAAGACGAATGTTTAGCAGCGTGGACCGACGAACATCCCGAAGAGACTATTCTGAGTTTTACTAGTGGCGGACCTATCAATTTCGGCTCCCAGTACCGAAAAAGAAAGGACAAGTTCATACCAAATGCAGTGTGAAACAACTGACACTCAACTATCGTTCAGGTCAAGTGGTGAACTTTGACATGTTAAAGGAAGCCTTGAAGTCGTGTCAAGATCAAGACTTTCGTGTTGCAATTTACGACCCTCACAAGATTGTACGTTTTTTACATCACCGAACCGTCAGTCGACCATTGGAAAAATTGTAGCAGATCGTGTTCGAGAAACGAGTGCAACTTCCCGCTTACAACACAGTACCGTTCGGCTACTGCCCTTCAGTATAAAAAGGGTTACAGTTTCCAAGAAAGAAAGATCGTTTTCCGCAAAGACTGTTCAACGAGAAAGATAAATTCCACACTGAAACAATAGGATGACCCTCCCACTACCAAAAGTTGAATGGAGACGAAAGTGATGCTGTGTTATGTAAGAGGAGTGATACAGCACGGCCTCACTCCAATATTGAAAAGCATGACTTTCTTCTCCCAATCTATGCATGCCTTCCATGTACTCAGTAGCCGTTCTGGACACCACAAGATCATCGAGAATCACGAATCAAAGAACAATACATGTTCCCGTTGCTTTCCCAGACTATTGCGGTTTTATCAGTCGATTCCAGACGTTCAAAGGGAGATTGGCTAAATATTTGGAAGGACCCACTCTCAAATCTTTAGCGAGATCAGGATTTTTCTACTTGGGTGAAGGCGATAAAGTACAGTGTTTCAGTTGTGGTGGGAAACTCCACGAATGGGAATATAAAGATACAGCTTACCTTGAACATTTAAGATGGTCTCCGTGTTTTCAGAACTTTCTCTTGGTCGATTCAGACTATGATTCCCATGGTTACTTTAGAAGAGGAGAGTATTAGTAGTTTATCTCCTGAGCTGCGGGAACTAATTTATAGGGACTTTGTACAGATTCAAGTGAAACACAAGTCAATAATCATTTCTCGACTTTTACATTGCTGCTATCTGAAAAGTATAAGAAGGCTGATTCTTGTGAAAGGCTATAACACAAAACTCGATGTAGGTATAAAGTTCTATATGGTACGACTTTTGCCATCAGTGTGACACGGGTGGCACGATTTACCCAAATACACCCAAATATACCCAAATACACCCAAATACTGCCCAAATATACCCAAATACTGCCCAAATACTCCCAAACACTACCCAAATACTGTCCAGAGACAAGCACGTGATACATTTACTACTAAATAAATTTTTAAATTCATTGCCAAGTTAAGTTCTGGGTCAAAATGAAATACGTTAAATTAATAAAGCAACTAGAAATTCGTTGTACGAAACGTAACGAACATCTCCAATTACCATTTGCTCGGAAATTATAGACAGAGTCCGGGACGACATATATGTCCCTAATTTGCATACTTAATTGCAGATATCTATATTCTTAAATAATGTTAATTTTTATTTGTGGACACACCTTCGACATTTAGATATAATTAGCTATTGGCCTCGAGTGTGTCCACCCCCCACCCCCCACCCCCATTGGCTCTTTGTTCGAAACATTCAAAGACTTTTATGTGTTCATGTTCCCACCCTCTGATGTTTATGTGTTGTTTTTTCCGTAAAAAATCAACAAGAATTTTGAAAAGAAAATGTATTTATATGATCGTTTTTGTTGCGGTGGTTTCTCTTAATTTGCTACTTTCTTGGATGAATCGTTCTCTGAGGTTCCTGTATATATATCTATATATATATATATATATATATATATATATATATATATATATATATATATATATATATATATATATATATATATACAGGCCCCTTATTTCCCCCTCTCCCAATACTTGATAGCTTTATTCTTTAATATTAATAACTTGTTATATGTTTTGTACTATCACCCATTGACATATTTGTTATTGAATAATTACATGAGATAATCCTTATTTCCAGTGATCGTGGCCAACGATTTTCGCTATGTATATGCTATAATGTTTTGTCTTCTATATAGTTTCTGTGTCTGGACTGGCCTATGTGTGGTCAAATTTTTTCTTTTAGTTACTTGATGTTTATTTCTGCTAAAAAAAATATAGACTCTGACGATCCACACACACACACACAGAGATATATAATGTTAAATGATAAAATATAAAAAAACCAACACATAAAATGTGATATATATATATATATATATAGATATATATATAGATATATATATATATATATATATATATATATATATATATATATATATATATATATATATATATATATATATGATACATATGCAAAAATCGTTACCTTTGGCTTTAATCTTTGGATGCATGCATATGTATATAGAAAAATGCTAAGGAGAAATCCCATTCAGCACCAATGTTGATATAGCTAACGAATCTATTTATAACTTGGTGTCTGATCTTTTCCAACTGATTCTTAGAATTTACTCTCTTATTACTGTTATTCATGTGGTACATATGTTAGCGTATCCATCAACGGATGACAATACTGTTGAATATGGTGTTAGCCACAAACGCAGACTTTCATCTTCCACTTCAGTGGCATCTACAGGGAGTTTACCCCCCAAAAGGAGTTGCTCTAATGTATCATTAATATCACTGGAAAGTGACTTGTCGTCATCGAACAACTTCGATAATCTTCAAGATTTAACTGATGCGGACAGTGATAATGAAGCAGATATCTCTTTTACCAAAGAAAAAGACCAGTCCCTTGCCATTGTATCCCTGAGTATCGAGCGCCAACAAGTTAAGGAAAATCCAGGAAACAGATTCTTGGAAAATGACGAACTATTTAAAACGCTTTTAAGTGAAGATGCGCCAGCAGAAAGAGTACCTTTGGGACGCAAAAGCAATGTTCACGTTGTAGTGAGGCATCAACAGAGTGAAGGTGGAAAACGCAACGACTTTCCCGACGACTGTGGGCCATGGGACTCTAACTCGGGCACCACTGTAAACCAGGTATTCATTGTAACTAAGGAAAACAAATTAAAAAATATTTTCAAGAAAAATGGTCACTTTTGCCTGAAAAAGATCGTGGAAGAAAAGGTAACATATGTTTCAATTGATCCTCAACCCACAGATATATTAACTCTTCATCGCTACTACACTAAGCTACAAGACGGCGAGAGCTACAGGAAGAGAGTTACTACAGTAACTGAAGCACCCGAATGGCTTAGCCATTTAAAAACCCTCGCAGTGATTGAGTATTTAGGTGTAAAGAAATCAAATTCAAATCATCCGCATGGAAACTCAAAAAGTGGTGAATCATACACAAGAACGGATCCACGTATCCTCCAAATGGCATACGAAAATGTAGGGAGGAAGAAGGCGACGGAAGTGGTAAGCAAGATGGCTGATGATGACAGTTTCATGGCCCCTAAATCAGGTCGCCAACTCCAGGATAAAATCCACAGAGAAAACAAAAAGAAAATACCTCAGAGGGTGCCTGGAAACAATATTGCGGACGAGATATTGACAATAATCGGAGAGCTACATGACAACCCTTTCGTCCAGGGTGTTACAATGACGAAAGGCAAACAACCAATTAAAATTTTGTACACTGACGATCAAATATTAGACTTTAAAAAAAACTGTTTGGGGGAGGAAGGCAGTGTGATCGGCATCGACAGAACGTTTAATCTTGGTAAAGTGTTTGTAACAACAATGTGTTATAAGAACAGAAGCATGGTTAACAGAAAATCTAACCAATATCCAATTTTTCTAGGACCTCTTTGTCTTCACTGGGATGGTGAGCAGCGTACTTATCACCATTTCTTTTCCCATGTTAGAGAAAAACTAGACTCACAAAATTTGACATTTGGAACCGATGATGAGAAAGCAATAAGAAATTCTTTAACAAACAATTTCCCCAAAGCAAATTATCTGCTGTGTACAAAACATCTGAAAGATAACATTAGGCATTTTCTTCAAAAAACTGGTTCTGATGATAAAGAGAGGGAGAAGATTATAAATATAATCTTCAGCGAAGACAAATACGGATTAGTTTTTAGTAAAGACAACCTCGAGTTTTCAAAGCGAGAAGACAACCTCTCTGTCTATTTCGATACATATCCGAGATTTAAAACTTATTATGAAACACATTTCAAAGGTAAAATTTTAAAACATGTTTACCAACCATTGAAAGCAAATATAATTTCTAAGTTATGGACCAATAACAATGCAGAGTCCCTGAACAATCGCTTAAAACAAGCCACTGAGTGGAAACAGCTAAAGCTCCCAGAACTTGTAGACAGATTGTCTTCTGTTACAAAAACGCAGATCATAAACCTACGTCGAGCTTTGTATGGTGCTGGCAACTACAGGCACACACACACGCACACACACACACACACACACAGAGATATATATATATATATATATATATATATATATATATATATATATATTAATCATTAGAGTATATATCTTTTCTAGGAGAAATAAACACCAATTTACCAAAAGAATAAATTTGGCCACACAAAGGCCAGTGCAGACACATAAACTATATAGAAGACAAAACATTATAGCATATACATAGCAAACATGGACAGTAGGAAGATCGTTGGCCACGATCCCTGGAACTAGGGATTATCTTATGTAATTATCCACAAACAAATATGTCGGTGGGTGATAGTACAAAACATATAACAAGTTATTAATTTTATATAATAAAGGTATCAAGTATTGGGAGAGGAGGAAATAAGGGGCCTGTATATACAGGAACCTCAGAGAACGATTCATCCAAGAAAGTAGCAAATTAAGAGAAGCCACCGCAACAAAAACGATCATGTAAATACATTTACTTTTCAAACTTCTTTTTTATTCTTTACGGAAAAAACAACACATAAACATCAGAGGGTGGGAACACGAACACATAAAAGCCTTTGAATGTTTTGGACAAAGAGCCATGGAGGGGGAGGGGGACACACTCGAGGCCAATAGCTAATTATATCCAAAACAGGCTATTCCTCCTCGTTTAGTTCAACATTGGGATGTCTTGTCGGTACTCGCCAAAGCCAATGCCCCAATGCGAAAACACACCATTCAGAAAGCATGTAAAGAAATCATCCATACGGGTTGTGAATATTGTTTAAACATATTGAAAGGAATAGAGACACAGAAACAGAGTGTTGGACGACAGTATTATGTTCTTCGACAAATGCGGAAAAAGATATTTCCAGTTAGTCAAAAGATAAAAGTGCTCGTTCAGTTAGGAGTATTATCTTCCCATACTGATAGGTTTATTGTTAAATGTCGCTTCTCCCTTGCTAGGATCGATTGCTGGACCACTTGTAAGAAAAGTGATGATGTGAACATAAAAAGGACAGGCCCTCCCAGAAGGACATTGCATCTCTATACCTGGCTCTTATGGCAGAACGAAAATTAACTTTAGATCTTACAAACGATGGATGGAATTCTACCGTTGCTTCAAACAACGAATATCTCACCTACCTCCTAATCCTAATCTCACATAGATGGCACGCTTATCACAATAGTTATAATCGTTGATGAATCGAACAGATGGGTCAGAAACGGAAAGATCGCAACGGTATGGACATATATTGCAAGGTCATCAACTGTTTCACCACAAAGCTTTAGACGAGACTGCCAAACTTACTCTGAGAGATTTTTACAATGTGCTGAAAACCGATAAGGTAAAACAGCTGCAGTTACAAAGACGACGACAGTCACAGACACAGGGATGGAAAAGATGAACGAAAGAGAAAAGTTAGAAGTATTTAAATCCCCCTCTGCTGAAACGCCTTTTCCCCCCAAGTATTGCATCCCTATTGACACATTACACTACTCCAAGGCGAGAAAGAAACGAAAAACCTGTGTTAAACGGATGATGTTGACACCCTCTTCAGCAGAAGAAAAGAGAAAGATAGGATTACAGAAGTGAAAACAAAAGTTAGGACAAAAGTGAAGAAAAGAACCGATGACTTCCGTGGAAACTTCTTTACCTATACTTTTTGCACGTCGGACACGTCAAACATCGCAATCCAAACTACTATGCGAACATACGATCATGAAACATTCGGTGACTTATTGAGCAGCAACAACATGGACACACTTTTGGCCAGTATTTACTATAACCCTGCTCGTTTGGCTGGCTATATAGGAATGACAAAAAATGTATGGTGCAGCCAAAACCAGATTAAAAAGGTTACGTATGCAAGATGTACGATAATGATTACATAAACAATCGACGTACAGGTTACACAAGCCTATTCGATGGAAATGTCCAAGATGTCAAACGAAAGTAGCAGGAATAAATCATCAATGCCATGCCGATTTAGCAGGTCTGTCTCACTTGGCTTCGTACAATCGAGGTTGCAAATTTTTGTTTGCTTTATTGATGTGTTTCCAAAATCGGATTGGGTGTTTCCGTTGACACTTAAAAACAAGTTCAGGGTTGGTGCGATGTGTAAAAATCGTCTTGAAACAATGTCGTTGACATCCTCTGCCATGGCAAATGGACAAAGGCACTCAATTTCTTAACCAAGCCTTTCAAAAAGAATGGTAAGAACGACACCTTCATTTTTTTCACCACTAAAATTCTAAAATTCTGAAACCAAAGCCAATGTCGTGAAATGTTTTTAAAGAACCTTGAAAGAACGTATGTTGAAATATTGTACAC
Source organism: Margaritifera margaritifera (assembly GCA_029931535.1). NCBI lineage: Eukaryota > Metazoa > Mollusca > Bivalvia > Unionida > Margaritiferidae > Margaritifera > Margaritifera margaritifera. The sequence continues at coordinate 6,043,120 of JAQPZY010001628.1, read as the reverse complement.
ATCAAAATACTCTTTAATACATCGACATGTTACCACGTCTGATGAAAGATTACAATCAATCTTAGCATGACGGTATCGTATGTGCTCCAGAAGAAGTTACACCTGAAAACAAAGTGGCCGTGGTTGATCGATCGTTTGGAACATCAGAGACATCTTTCAAGAAAAAGAAAATATTAAACACAGGAGATTGGGTTTGCATTGGAAACACTAAATGCACTTTTCACATAATTGTTTCCTGTAACAGGACATGTGCGCGATTGTGACCTGCCTGTCTATAATTTGGAAGATATGAACATAGACGGGTGAACAGGAACTTTGTATTTGCCCAAATTATAACGAGTGACCAAGAAAGACGACGACGTGTACGATATCGAAAGCATTCACGATCAAAGAACGCATAAAATGGGAAAACGTCGTATCGATGAAGTCAAAATCTGTTGGAAAGGATATCCATCCCACCCACCCACCCACCAACCATGCCACCCCCCAGTTTCGATTTTTGGATTGCAGCTTCACAAGTCATCGACTATGAAAAGAAGTAGAAGTCACGAACATGTCGTTAAACACTGCATCTGCTTCTCCGAGTTCATCCCTCCAAGAACCACACAAATAAAAACAACAAAAACAATGGGTGTGGTGTGGAGATGTTCCTAAAACTCAAGTCGTTTGTTTCTGCCCAATCTTTATGGTGTATTGTGTCATCGGGGCAGCTATTGGACTCTTAAGTCTGCACCAACGGGGGATAACCAACTGTGGACTGTTTTACTCAGCAGCTGTATTGGCTAAATTGTTCCCAATCCCTCTTTGAAAATAACCAACAGTAGTAACAATGGTAGCCACGCCAATGCCAGTCACAACCCTCCTGTCAGCAAACCTCTGAAATCCTTGGAAAGTAATCCTTTAACATCAAGTGACTCCTCGGAGACGAAAACCATCGAAACACGAATAATACATTTTATTTGACATTACTTAGTGACCGTTCTATGGATGTGTTTCCCAAAAATAAATGAAAATGCCATATTAGTTAAAAAATCAAATCAGATCATCTACATATACATATTAATATTCCTTCCAAAATTGATGAACTGATGGACTGATAGACAATATCAAAGCAATATGTCCCCTTCCGCTGTCGCAGTTGTGGCATACGAAAATTAAATGGCAAATATAAGATCACATGTCTTTGTTGCTAGATATTTATTTGATATAAAAAATGCAATTATACACGCCTACTGCTAATAAAACCTGCGCAAAATGCATTCAAAGGGTGCCGTAAAAAGTCGAATGTCGCAAAAGTCAAGATACCGCTGTTAACGGACGGTCATTCTGTGAGCAATCGATTATAAAATCCAAACTTTATAATCCAGACTTTTGAAAGATCAAAAGATAGATTTTTTTTAAAAATCAGCTTTTTAAAAAACAATTCCCATCTTATCATCATCTGTCTTTCATTTTTTAAAGATGAAATGATGGAAGATGGAAATTATTTCCATCTTTCCATGTTCCATCTTTAAATTTTCAAATATGATAAAATTGAAGATGGAATCATTTTCCATCTTTTCACCTTACATCGTTGAATTTATAGAGTTAAAAAGATGGAAGATGGATTGTCAAATGTTAACGGACTATATTCTGTTTATTCTCGCCTTATATTTGTCTTCACAGGTCTGCAAATTGTTGATCAATAAAAAAAATAATATGAGACAGTATCATGCCTCTGCTGAGTATACAAATTGGTATAATGCACACTACTTTTACATAATAGATGCAAGTTCGTGACTCGGCCATGTGCTGGGATCGTTACAGTATTAGTGTATATGCATATTAATTATTCTGACTTGTTTTGCGCAATTAGCACAGACTTCCTAAATTGAACTGGCTGTATAACAAACATGCATGTTATTAGTATTGAAAAAATGTGGAAGTTTTGGGTTGTGCTGCTGGCAATTCCGAAAACCTTTTAGACTGAAAAGATAGACAAATTTTAATCAAACCTCGAATAAAAATGAATGATTCAATTAGTTACAGTGCTTTGGTAGAAATGCAATACTTTCATGTTTATTGACCTTATTCACTATATAACTTTTTCTTGTAAAATCACTGACATCACAGATGAGAAAATGACCCCCTCTTCCCCAATTTCTCCTAGCGATGGGTCATCTTGATCCGTAGAAATAAAATCCTGCCCAGAACAACCCGTACAGAAAAATCTCACCAATTCACATGAGCTGCTCATAAGCTTCACATGAGAACCGTGTTCGAAACGTATGCAAATTGGGTAGATTTTGCAAGCTCATGTGTGCAGTTTGTTAGATCTTGTGAGCCATTGAAAAACTAACCAAATTTTCTCATGTGCAGATTTTGCTCACGCGAGAATTTGAATGTTCACATGAGAATGTATGACTTAGAAAATATTCGTTCCCATTACATCTGACTATGTTTGAGAATAAGGCAGAGTTCTAATTTGTCACGTGAGAAATTTGGACTTCGATTCTGATCAGACACATTTTAGATTTGTTCTAAGTTGGTTTTTCTCATGCGAGTTAGAGACCTATCTAATTCTGCCAGCATTCTATAAAGAATTATGCTTCAAGAATTTTGCTTTCAAAAACCAAATCAAATAATAAAATAAAATCACACAAGATTAAATGTAGTTTTCCGCGACTAATCCGGTATCGAGAAAATAACACCTGTTATTTCCCTTGTTTACAGTCTGATGACTGGTTTACTGATCGCAAAATATGCACATAATGTTTTGAAGACACTACTACACACAACTACCATGGTAGCCTCGCTTTCAAACAAGCGCCATTTTTTAAATTACCGGTAAGCTTGTTAATTCGGGAAATTTAATTGCAAGCAATACCAATATATGTCTAGCAACTGATCATAGAAACCAGGAGGTAATTTAAAATCAGGGAATTATCATGTTGGTGAGTAAAATCAAAACCGTATTGCATTTTGGCTGTTAACGGGTACAGCAGTTCCCGCTTTCGCAGCTTTGCCCCCACGATTTAATACGTCAAATAAGATGACCTTGTAATCTTGCTCCTAATAATCATTGAGACGTTAATTTTTCAGATCATTATTATTTACTGCTGCGCTTGCCAAACTGCAGTTCTCGATGCATTAATGTTGTCAGTTAGCGAGAATAGTGTGACGAGATTAGTATCCTTGGTTCGTGTCTTCAACGTTAATTTGAACGCTTATATTATAATTTTGTGAGAAACTATTGAAATCGCAATAGAAATTGTTCAACTATATCCGCTTAATTTATTCATAACCTCTCCAAATTCTTTGCGAGCTGCCGTTTTTCCGAGCATGTCTAAATGTGTCTGAAATAAAGGCCACGTGACATAAGATTGGAATGTGACAATTAGGTCAATGTTTACTCAAGAAATATATCATGTATGATGTCCCTGTATTATTAACATTTGCATATGCGATACAAATAATTTCTTTTAAACGCATATCGACTGCAATAAAACACTTATAAATAATGATGGCCAAAATATGAAAGAAAAAAAATATGATGCACTTTTTTTTTCAAGCCATCTGATAAAATTATCATATTTTAAGGTACTGTAAAGTTTTAAAAGATTTTTTATTTATGCTATTTCATAACAAAGATTTTGTTCCATTAGGCAAAAAAAAAATTTAAAAAAATATGTTTCCGATCGGCCGACCGTCCCTGTTTCACGTTGCTGACCCTAGCACTTTCCCCGCTCCCCCCCCCCCCAATTTTTTTTTTTTTATAAAAAAAAAAAATCACATTGCCGAAATTGAGTTGTGCATCTAACTAAGCCGGTTTTGACCAGTACTTTGAATTTTATTTGATTTATATATAATGTTGAGAAGAAAAAAAATATTATAACAAAAATCACATTGCTGAAATTGATTTGTGCATCTAATTGAGCCGGTTTTGCCCAGTACTTTGAAGGGCTATAAATATTATTTGATTTATATATAATGTGGAAAAAAAAAAAAAAAACACAAAAGTACCTGCCTACCCTAATTTTAAAACCAGTGCAATAGGAAACACACATTTTTTTTTTTTTTTTTTGGGGGGGGGGGGTCTTATATAAAAATATTTCAATGAAAAATTGCGTACTATATAGTTTTTCATTGGATTTATTTTTTCTAACATGATATAAGAAGTGCATGTTACAATGACCAGATTTTTACATTGCCTTTGCCGTCTAAAAATCTCTGTTTTTGGTTTCCCGCTAATCAAAAGGTAAAGAAAACCAGCATGTGAACAGTAGCCCTGACTTGCATGGCTAACACTCACGACAGGGCCACAAAGTGTATGACATGAGTAAAATTTGCCATTTTCATTGTATTTTTTCAATTTGATTTGTATTAAGAATTCAAATATATATTAATCAGCACTTACTGTCACTGTCAACAAATGCTAGTGACCCAGTTGATTACGTCAGGATCTCAAAACAAGCGTGTGAGGTCACGAAAAACATGGCGCACGAATCAAGGATAAGCATGAAGTTAGGACAGTTGACGATAAATTACATGCAAGCTTGTTAATCTAATTTCTGTTTTTGTTAGGGACTGTTTTTCTTCTAGCATATCAAATTCTACAATTGTCTTCATGCAGTGAAGTTTGAACTGTAACTGAGGCAACTTCAGAAGTTATATACATGTAGGTATGCTCTAATTTTTATACTTTTAATTTTTTGTTTAAAGACGTAAAGTACCAAACGTTTGACAGATATGATGTTGCAGCTTTCAAACTGGATGGTCATGAATAACACTTACAGATGTTTCTAAGACTTATGAAGTGATTTTCGAATGTTGAAAAAAACAACAACAAAAATGCCTTTGCCAAACAGGTAAATAGTCACATTTGTTGTCCAGGTTACATAGTACATGTTGCTGCATGTAATCTATTTCAGTGGATGATACTTGAATCATACAAGAAGCAGGGAAGGATTTAGGATTTTATTCTGAGAGGATTTGTTTAGAAGAGGTGGTTCAGTGTAATTCAAATGGCTAACATTCTTGTTTTTCACCTAAAAGTGTACAATTTTAACAGATGGGGAGGGGGAACCTTTAACCACCTGACAACACCCCCCTCCCCAAAATGGATTTCTATATGGAAGTGAAGTAAAAAGTCTAAACCCATACAGAAAACAGTGAAGATTTCCCACATATTCAAGAAAGCGGCTGTGAGAGATTCCTTTGACTGAAGAGCTTGCCTTTCTGTGTACCACATATTCGAGAAAGCGGCTGTGAGAGATTCCTTAGACTGAAGAGCTTGCCTTTCTGGATATCAGCCTGAATTTTCTGGAATCTTTCTTTAATAATACATTGGATATGATCTAGAGCATACATCCACTGTCTCCATAATTTGCTCCGTGTGCAACAATTTTGCAAGGAACGCAGTATGCTTAATTTAAAAAAGGAAACGTAACAGCTAATGAAATATATTTTGTGTCGAGAGTATTTTACAAAAGAAATTGAACAGAATATCAGTACATCATGGTACTCTATTGAGAGGTTTCATTTTAACAAACTTTTAAATGTTATGACAAAAACTGCTGATATATTGCACAAGTGTACAAAATAATGTTTAACTTTCATAAATACAGTTTTAAGCAATTATGATAAATATTCTTTCAAACAATTATGAATTTGTATTCATTCCTTCCCACGTCATTTCCTTTGATTTATTCAGATTTTAGGGGTCCCCACTGAAATTGTATGATTAACAGCAAACGAACAGGAGTATGTGTAATGAGTTCATTTTTTTTCCCTATTGCTCACGTGAGCAAGCTCTTGCTTACATTAACCATTCCTGCTCATGTGATTTTCACATGAGCAGACTTGCTCATGTGAGGAAATGCTTGCTCACGTGAGCAAAATCTTATATTAACAATTCCTGCTCATGTGATTTTCAGATTTTGTTAGATTCTATTGCTCATGTGAGTTCTACCTAATTTGCATGTTAAAATGCACATGAGACTAACATGAGTTAGATCTCACGTGAGAATCTTATGTGCAAAAGGTTAGCCAAATTTGGTGTGGGTAAGTTCAAAACATTTCACAGCTATTTTAAAACAGCTCCTATAAATGTACAGGATACAGATGTCTTAACATCATAATGGTCTTATATTCAAACCATGGAGGCCACTGATGTTATTGGCCAGTAACCTTAACTTTACAACTGCATGTTTACGGGGTCAAGTCAACCATTAATGTTAATGTTTTGAATTTAGTCATTTTGAAGTCATATGGCCAAAATGCATGGTGCAATTACCAAAATGAGGACATAAGCCTTAGGATCAAGCATAATTTATCACTAGAGAAACACAGTACAATACTTGTTTAGCCTTGTATTACTGTATTACTGATTGGCAGTAACGTTTCCACTGTTTTTAAAACTACATTGACAGTTTATGTATCTTACCGATGATTCCTTAAAATCAGAGGGACAAGTACCATATTTATTATTGATGCCTAACTAAATCCTCTTGTGATCATGTCTCATACACTTATAAATGTTTAACGATTCCTTTTATACTATTTGTTCAGTTTTATATGTGTGCCAAAAGACAGGGCATTTAATGTAGTGATTTCTTCAGAATTGTCACACAGTATGTTTCTACAAATGTGTGGGTGTGATAAATAACTTTTAATGAATAAAAATAAAATTTAAGATGTTTATCTTCATTATCAGCACTGCAGCAGCGACTATGTGTTGTATGTTTTTAGAACTGCATGTACCACTGAATACAGAAAACTGCATGTCCGCATTTGTACATCCTCAGCAAGTGCAGCTGGTAAAATGCTTCTAAAAACTGGATGATCAAGGAAAACGTCTCCTCGCTAAATTACAAAAGGTCACTTAGTAAGCGTTAGAGTATGGCGATTGGTCTATAAATGAAGCACTTCGAAAGTCAAATTGAGTTTTGTTACTATTACTTAGTGTTATTGGTTTTTATATGCTCACATCAAATCGAATGTGCACGAGTTTTGTGTGCTTGCTTATTTATGGGGGGGGGGGGGGGTCATTCGATCTACAAGATAATCGCGCAATCGCACGGACTGGATAAAGCACTGTTCCGACACATGTCAGAGCAGCCAATAGCAATTTAGCTGGTTTTCGTGCAATACATTTCAGCCCTGCTTCATATACCTTCACCAAATTTTCCGAATGTAAGGCCTGGTATTAGGAGGAATAAAACTATCAATATAAAAGTAAAAAGGTCAAATTCCAAGGCCAATGTAACTGATCAAAATAAAGGGTTTCCACGCAACAAGAGTTCTTACATACCTTCACCAAACTTTGCAGGTACATTGTATGTTGTTCTACAGGAAACCAGAAACCTCTTTGATTTAGGGGTCAACAGGTCAAAGGTAAAAGTCACTATGACCTACCATAGTAAAAAAGCCTGTGAGTAATAACTTGACATTCTTATTCACCAAAGTTTACAGATTGGTTACCCAATAAGATATAAAGCCTATTGATATGGTAATACAAAGGTCCAATGTCAAGGTCACCATGACCTGAGAAAGTAACGTTATTTCTGTGCAATAATATGAGTTCTACCAAACGTACCCTTGCCAAAACATATATATGTTGTCCTTGATACAGCTGTGCATCACATGCGTAGTAGCTATAGGATATATATTATGATACTTGAGTAGCGATACAATACATACCACAATATGTGTCATACAGTTAGTATGCAATACAATACATACTACGATATGTGTCATACAGTTAGTATGCAATACAATACATACTACGATATGTGTCATACAGTTAGCATGCAATACAATACATACCACGATATGTGTCATACAGTTAGTATGCAATACAATACATACCACGATATGTATCACACAGTTAGTATGCAATACAATACATACCACGATATGTGTCATACAGTTAGTATGCAATACAATACATACCACGATATGTGTCATACAGTTAGCATGCAATACAATACATATTGCGATATATGAGTGATAATATAGTACTCATCGCTATACAGATTCCAACAGTGTTTGCTTGTCTTTGCATGTAATGTCTATGTCACTACATTGCCATTGTAAGTGTGCATCAAGGTTACTACTAATACCTGAATGTATCATGACCGTTTTGCATAATCTGCATGTGGTTTTGTTACTAACTTCACAATCCCTATGTAATTATTTTAACTCTGAAACTGCTTGCCCTAAACCAAATAAACCAAAGATTGTAGAATCATCTAGAGTTCCTAATTGATCAGATGATCCCATTAAGCTCTTCATTAGCTATGGAAGTTTAGATTCCATGGACACTGGTGAGGCTCCGGATCCTTTACCAGGAAAGCCTTTCAAAAATACCATACTCCTACCAGGTTCCTAATCAATAATAACACCATAATTCAATGGAATTGCCAATGGTTGAGGACAAACATTGATTAAAAAAATCTTCTATTAAATGAACATAATCTAGTAACATTATGTATCCATGAAACATTCTTGAAAGATAACAATAATATTATTTATGAACATTTAATAGCATACCATACCATTTCAACAAATGTGGAAAGGGACACAGGCAGAATTTCCATCTTTGTCGACAATAAAACTGCCCCCAGTCAGATTTCACTCAAAACAAAACTATATGATATTGCCCTTCTTGTTATCATCCACAAAAGTATCAAGTTCTGCTCAATGACACCATTGACAGAGAAGAGAAGACAGAAGATTTATTTCACAGGATGAACTGTGTATTTAATGATGAATCGCATACTTTCCTTCAACACCCTACTTGATGTTTACCTAATTAGATCTTATTACATATGTGCGGCACATCGCTGCTACTAGATCTTTCTTAAGATGTTTTTATGGTCATCAATGGTAATGACCATTTTGTAATCTTTTTGTACCAAAACAAACCATACATACACGAGATTACACACAGATGGCAACTAAGTAAGGCAGTCTGGAATAATTTCCAATCGCTTTGTGAGACGGAGTTGAATGTGGATAGATTAAAAATGAAACTGACCCAATAGATCTGTTCACATCATTTCTGGAGGATTTTGCATATAAGAGGATCACAAACACTTCGGCGACCCAAAACGTACATGTATAAATAAGCCATGGTTTGATGATGCCTGCAAGGACGCGATGAAGGAACACAAGAACGTTCTTCGAGAATTCAATTCTAATCCAACGCCAGAAAACCTTGCAAAATACTGGATCTTATGAGTAAAAGCTAGAAGAACAATTAGGGATAGCGAGAGAAAAACCTGCAGATCACACGTCTGTAGGTTGGACACTCTTTTGTCTATCAACAAAAGATGGGACATGGTATGAAAATAGAAAGCAAGGGCAAAAACAGCTGTATAAAACATTTGAAGAAAGGAAAGAATCTGATTACTTCATTACCTGAAATTTTAAACACCCTGCCTGACATGTTTTTCCAAAACGTTTCTTCCAACAACTGTTCCAAACGATGCAAAGGAACTGAAACTCGAGAATAAAAGAAATCTCTGAATTCGTAATGATGAGGAGTATAAAAAGCAACTTATTCTCAGAGAATTAAAACTTTTGTCAATAGAGCCCTTGATACCTCAACAAGACCATATGAAATACATGACAAATTCCTTAAATAATGAGCCGGTTCCGGTCTGGACACAATCTCGATTTTTTTTAATTGCATCTGGGAAACTGGTAAATTTCTACCATCATGGCGAGAAGCTACAGTGGTACTAGTCTCTTAACCAGACAAGGACAATACTGACCCTTTGATCTATCGGCCAATATCATAAACAAGCCGCATATTTAAAAAGCCATGGAACGTATGATCAATTTCAGATTTATTTGGTACATTGATTCAAATGACTTATCTTTAACCTTCAATGCGTATTTCGATCCACAGAAGTGCTAGGGACCATTTGATGAGTTTTTAAGCATTTATTCGAGAGGCTTTTACTAGGAAAGAATACCTAGCAGACATTTTCCATGATCTCGCGAGAGCCTATGACACTGCATGAAAGTACCACATAATGAAAGACATACCTACCTTATCTCAAATTATCTGGACGACTAATCTTTCAGAATTTAAGTAGATACAAATCTTTCTGATTATTACCCCTAGAAAATAGGTGTACTTCAGGGAAGCATTCTGTTCGTTTTTTCTCTTCAACATAAAGATAAAAAACATTTTCAAATATTTAAAATGAGGAGTCCACTGTTGTTTGAAGCCACTAAACGACATTTACGAATTTATTTGAATAAAATCCTTACTTGATCAGGAGTAAATATGTTTCAGTTGTCGGAATCTAACACAATTTGTATGGACTTCTTCCAGAGACGGTAACATCGCAATGATCCTGAATTATTACTATAGGGAACTCCCATACCACTTGTGGAGAAAACACATTATTTTGGCCTTCTTTCGATAGAAAATGGACCTTTCTTGCACACATTAAATATTTTACAAATATTACAAATAAATGTCAAAATGCACTCGACCTACAAAAAGTTGTAGCTACCACAGAGTGGGGTGCAGACTGAAGGGTCTTGTTTCGATGATGCATAGCACTTATCATTTCATGAGAGAAAATATCGCAATGTTGTTATGTATCAATGAATCGTTACCCCTCTAATCTTTGATGATATCAAGAAGTCTTTTGATTCATGTTACATCTAAAAGTCAAAGATCAAGGTCACAGTGATCTGACAATTGAAAATAAGTTTGTACATAGCTTGAGTTCTAATGAATGTACTTTCATGAAAGTTCACACACAGGTTGTCCTTAATTTTTTAAACTGCACTAGACCTGATTTCGGCATTGCTCCTGATTATGCAACCTTCTGTTCCTCAACTAGAACTTTTTGATACATTTCATGTTAGTCTCATGTGCATTTTAACATGCAAATTAGGTAGAACTCACGTGAGCAATAGAATCTAACAAAATCTGAAAATCACATGAGAAGGAAATTGTTAATATGAGCAAGATTTTGCTCACGTGAGCAAGCATTTCCTCACATGCTCACGTGAGCAAGTCTGCTCATCTGAAAATCACATGAGCAGGAATGGTTAATGTAAGCAAGAGCTTGCTCGCGTGAGCAATAGGAATTTTTTTTTACTAGGATTTGATTTGTATTTGATAAATATTTTTGACAAGAATGAAAAAGAACCAAGTTCCTATAATAAAACTTATTTAGCAGCAATAAAGAGATTTTCAAAGTGATATTAAAATCTAGTGAAGATGAGCATATTCAAGTTTAATTATGCATGTTTTTGTGAGGTTTCTCACATGAGAAAAAAGACAACCCGTATATAAATGTGATAATAATGATTTTCAATTATTGTAATTATTATATCGCATGCATTATGTAACAAAAAATGCTCGCAGCACAAATGGGCAGGTGTAAAACACTCATTCACTCATCAAGCAAATTAGTGTGATTATTGTGAAAGCAATGGTCTTGATGCACATGAAACCAGCTAGGTGTACTACATCCAATCACTGATTTCATTACTGATGATAACAAAAGGTATAGGGTCTCAGGGAAGCATTGACCAATCAGAAAAGGTTGCTTTTACTGACTTATACCAAACAATGTTTTAATATTTATATTGTTGTTGATAAACATTCAGTGCATTATGCACTGACAATTGTAAACATGTAGAAGCATTTGCAAGGTGTGCAGCTGCCACCGAAATGGCAAAAATTAGATGACAAGGGAGCGCGATCACATATATAATGAACATAAGAGACTAAGAAAGTACCAGAAATGCTGTGAAAATGGACAATAATGGCTAAAGTGTGACACAGGAGAGACTGTGTTGTTGGTGAAATGCAGTTATTGTTTTGAGTTGATGTTAATGAACAATAAATGTTGAATTAGAAACTGAACTGGCTTCTGTTTGATTTTAGCTAGATCAGTGAAATTTAGACAGGATCAATGAAAATATTATTTTGGTGATCCTGTGGGCTATTGAAAAAAATCCTAATTTTGACCCATGTATCTTGTTTTACACATGCAAACTTTCTAGAACTCATTACACATACTCCTGTTCGTTTGCTGTTAATCATACAATTTCAGTGGGGACCCCTAAAATCTGAATAAATCAAAGGAAATGACGTGGGAAGGAATGAATACAAATTCATAATTGTTTGAAAGAATATTTATCATAATTGCTTAAAACTGTATTTATGAAAGTTAAACATTATTTTGTACACTTGTGCAATATATCAGCAGTTTTTGTCATAACATTTAAAAGTTTGTTAAAATGAAACCTCTCAATAGAGTACCATGATGTACTGATATTCTGTTCAATTTCTTTTGTAAAACACTCTGAATACAAAATATATTTCATTAGCTGTTACGATGTCTTTTTAAATTAAGCATACTGCATTCTTTGCAAAATTGTTGCACACGGAGCAAATTATGGAGACAGTGGATGTATGATCTAGATCATATCCAATGTATTATTAAAGAAAGATTCCAGAAAATTCAGGCTGATATCCAGAAAGGCAAGCTCTTCAGTCTAAGGAATCTCTCACAGCCGCTTTCTCGAATATGTGGTACACAGAAAGGCAAGCTCTTCAGTCAAAGGTACCTCTCACAGCCGCTTTCTTGAATATGTGGGAAATCTTCACTTTTTTTTCTGTATGGGTTTAGACACTTTTTACTTCACTTCCATATAGAAATCTACTTTAGGGAGGGGGATGTTTGTCAGATGGTTAAAGGTTCCCTCTCCCCATCTGTTAAAATCGTACACTATTAGGTGAAAAACAAGAATGTTAGCCATTTGAATTACACTGAACCACCTCTTCTAAACAAATCCTCTCAGAATAAAATCCTAAATCCTTCCCTGCTTCTTGTACGATTCAGGTACACTGAAATAGATTACATGCAGCAACATGTACTATGTAACCTGGACAACAAATGTGACTATATACCTGTTTGGCAATGGCATTTTTTTAAAATTCAACATTCGAAAATCACTTCACGAGTCATAGAAACATCTATAAGTGTTATTCATGACCATCCAGTTTGAAAGCTGCAACATCATATCTGTCAAACGTTTGGTACTTTACGTCTTTAAACAAACAAAAAAAGCAATATGAAATTACTGACTTTACATCTTAAAACCTTTGAAATAGATCCACTGCCATATTCTTTGAAAAATTAAAAGTATAAAAATTAGAAGCATACCTACATGTATACGACTTCTGAACTTGCCTCAGTTAAAGTTCAAACTTCACTGCATGAAGACAATTGTAGAATTTGATATGCTTGAAGAAAAACAGTCCCTAACAAAAACAGAAATGAGATTAATAAGCAAGTATGTAATTTATCGTCAACTGTCCTAACTTCATGCTTATCCTTGATTCGTGCGCCATGTTTCTCGTGACCTCACACGCTTGTTTTGAGATCCTGACATAACCAACTGGGTCAATAGCATTCGTTGACAGTAACAGTAAGTGCTGATTAAGACATATTTGAATACTTAATACAAATCAAATTGAAAAAAACACAATGAAAATGGCAAATTTGACTCATGCCATACACTTTGTGGCCCTGTCGTGAGTGTTACCCATTCAAGCCAGGGCCGCTGTTCACATGTTGGTTTTCTTTATCTTTTGATTAGCGGGAAACCCAAGACAAATTTTTTGGACCGCAAAGGCAATGTAAAAATTTGGTCATTATAACATGCACTTCTTATATCATGTTAGAAAAAATAAATCCAATGAAAAACTATATAGTATGAAATTTTTCATTGAAATATTTTAAAATAAGGCCCCCCCAAAAATATGTATTTCCTATTGCACTGGTTTTAAAATTAGGGTAGGCAGGTATTTATTTTTTTTTTTTAATTATATATAAAGCAAAAATATTTCAAGCACTTCAAAGCACTGGGCAAAACCGGCTCACTTAGATGCACAAATCAATTTCGACAATGTGATTTTTTTTAAATAAAAAAAATAAATAAAATATTTAAAAAAAATTGTGGGGGTTGGGAAAAAGTGCTAGGGTCGGCAATGAGAAACAGGGACGGTCGGCCGACCTGAAACACATATTAATTTTTTTTTTTGGCCTCGGGGAAAAAAATCTTTGTTATGAAATAGCATGAAAAAAAATCTTTTAAAACTTTACAGTATCTTTAAATATGATAATTTTATCAGACAACTCGAAGAAAAAAAAACAAAATTAAAAAATGCATCCTGTTTTTTTTTTCTTTAATATTTTTGCCATCATTATTTACAAGGGTTTTATTGCAGTCGATATGCGTTTGAAAGAAACGATTTGTATTGCATATGAAATATTAATAATACGGGGACATCATACACGATCGATTTCTAAAGTAAACATTGACCAAATTATCACATTCCAATCTTACGTCACGTGGCCTTTATTTCAGGGGCACGAACCATAGATATCATTCCGGCAATAGACAAATTTAGACACGCTCGGAAAAACGGTAGCTCGCAAAGAATTTGGAGAGTTTATAACGATGAATAAATGAAGCAGATACAGTTGAACACTTTCTATGGCGATTTTAATAGTTTCTCCCAATATTATAATATAAACGTTAAAATTAACGTTGAGGGCACGAACCATAGCACTTCGAGGATTCTAATCTCGTCACCCTATTGTCAATAACTGACAACATTGCATCGAGAACTGCAGTTTGGCAGGCGTAGCAGTAAATAATAATGATCTGAAAAATTAACGTCTCAATAATTATTAGGAGCAAGATTACAAGGTCATCTTATTTGACGTATTAAATCGTCGGTGCAAAACTGCGAAAGCTGCATATTGCAGCCAAACTGATGTATCCATAAACAGGCAAAATGCAATACGGTCTTGATTTTACTCACCAACATGATAATTCCCTGATTTTAAATTATCTCCTGCTTTCTATGATCAGTTGCTGCACATGTATTGGGCTTGCAATTAAATTTCCCGAACTAACAAGCTAAATTGTGACAGTTCCAACTTCAATTTTTTTTTAAAACGGCGCCTATTTGAAAGCGAGGCTATCATGGTAGTTGTGTGTTGTAGTACCTTCAAAAAGTTATGTGCATATTTTGCGGTCAGTAAACCAGACTCCAGACTGTAAAAAATAACCCGCGTCATTGTCTCAATAACGATCAGTCGCGAAAAACCGCATTTAATCTGATGTGATTTCATTTTATTATTTGATTTGGTTTTTGAGAGCAAAATTCTTGAAGCATAATTCTTTATAGAATGCTGGCAGAATGGGATGGGTCTCTAACTCATATGAGAAAACCCAACTTAGAATTAATCTAAAATGTGTCTGATCAGAATCGAAGTCCAAATTTCTCACGTGAGAATTTAAAACTCTGCCTTATTTTAAAACATAGTCAGAAGTAAGGGGAAAGAATGTTTTCTAAGTTATACTTTCTCATGAGAATATTCAAATTCTCACATGAGCAAAATCTGCACATGAGAAAATTGGTTAGTTTTTCAATGGCTCACAACATCTAACAAACTGCACACATGAGCTAAATCTACCCAATTTGCATACGTTTCTAACAAGGTTCTTATGTGCAGCTTATGAGAAGCTCATGTGAATTGGTGAGATTTTTCTGTACGGGTAGTCAGTTTTAGAGAATTTTTCGAAACAAAAACAATTTTGTTTTCTGGTGATTACATATAGTTATCTATTTGTTATATTTTTAATTACAAGACTTCCTCCTAGTAGTTAGAATTAGTTACTATGTACAGTTTTTGCTGTGCTCGTTTGAAGTCATTTGGTCAAAATACATGGTATAATGACCATAAACAGGACATAAACCTTAAGTCCATCCCCAACGTTTACAAAATTTTAGTCAAATTTTTGTCCAAAATAGCATTGCTGGATGATAAGCTGACCTCTTCCCCATTATTATAGGGCAGACACACTGGGGTTATCATTGAAGAATGCTGCAATTTAATTAGTATGCTTAATTTTAGTGTGTGAAACACGGACTTTTTCTGTACCTTAAAGTATTTAATTATAAAATTAGATTCTATCTTCAACCACTTTTAAGACGATGGATTTTACAAAAGAAAATATTGATACGTATAATTACCAACATTACTTAGTAAGCAGACTTAAGAAACCAACTTTTGGAGTAAAATATGTTTCTTAGATAATGCTTACCCGATCATAATACATCAGAAGAAAAACCACTACCCCACCAATCCACCCCTTCACTCCTCTTTCGAGCAACAACAGTGCTAAATGTTAAGATGGAGTCAGATATTAGTGATTTCCCTGCGCCAGCCAAATCCCGTCCATATTTCAGTTATTACTAGAGCGGATGTGCACGCTCTACCAGGTTTTAATGCACATTCGGGAAGGCTTGGAGGGTATGCTCATATTATGATCGGGTGAGTAAGAAATATATTTTATTTCAAAAAATATATCTCTTCAAATACGTTACCCTATCACAATACACTAGAAAAATAGGTAATATGTGGAGGGAGTTACATCCCTTTACCCCGGAGAAGACCCAATCTTTGGTCCCCCTAATGTATGTGAAGCAGCTTTAGATCTGGAGATACATGCTATAAATAGTAGCTATTCAAGGGTGCATCTTGTATGCCCCCCCCCCCCTTTTCAAATGCAGTGGAAATCGAGTTGCCACTTTATTGTGAAGCTTCTGAACAACCCAGAAAGGTAGCCTCTTCTGCAACTGCTATGGGTCCCACCAGGTCAAACTGAGCCCTCTGGGTTGAAAAGTGTCTGAGATAATAGCTAGAGGACGTCGACTCTGACCTCCATCCGATGGCTTGGATAATGTTAGTTAGGGAACAGTTGCACTCAGATGCATTGCTAGTTGATACTGCCCTAACCATGTGAGCCGATAAGCGCAAAAAGCTCTTTTTGGTCTCGAGTTCGTACATTGTACGCAGAGCAAATAACCCACAGTATTCACGACATCCTGAGCTGAGATGTCCTTTCCTTCTTTAAATGGTAAAAATAAACGAGATCTCCCCCTTCTCACCTGCTCGGTTCGCTTCACGTACTACTTCAAAGCCGTTACTGGGTTCTGTAGAGGCCCTTAAGGCTAGGAATCCAACAAGAAAATAGGTTTTACAACAAAAGACTGATTCCCTATGAGCAAGAGCCTGTTGTAAGTCGTGAAAGCAGGAGCCGTCAGAAGTGAAATAAAATCATCGCGACGGACCTGCATATAGTTCGGATTGACCGATAAGGTATACACCTTACTGAATCTGTCTGATGTAGCAAGAACGGTTAGAAAGTATGTTTTGTACGAGGGTGAGTAACAGAGATTCTAGATATAGGTTTGATAAGCGATCTTCACAGCTATGTCAGAACCTACAGTAGATACCATTTCGGACACAGAGTCAAAGCCTCCAGATTTGTTTTCGATTGTCATGGCCACCTGTGGGCTGTCCTAAATAAAGGAGACAACTTGATTTAGTTTGCATAACTGTTTAATTTATAAGGCGTTGGTTGTAAACCACAATGAAGTTTCAGTGTAATATGATTAATAATATATATATATATATATATATATATATATATATATATATATATATATATATATATATATATATATATATATAATTATATAAACTTTCTTTGTTTGTTTGTTTTTTGTTTTTTTTGTTTTTTTGCTTTTTGTTTGGTTGGTTTTTTTTGGGGGGGGGGTATGTATATATAAAAGACTAGACTGTGGTAGTTACAACCTCTTAAAACAAAAAATATTTTCTTTGGCGTATTATAAAATTAAAGGTCTAGAATATAGCTTGAACAAATAAATAAATAATTTTCACAAAATAAAGAAACAAATATGAATGTTAGACTAGCAACTACCTTGAAAAGTATTTCAGATAAAATGTTCTGATTTTGCCAGTTCAGTTTCTGTCCTGATGTGCATTTAAAATATCTTTCTCAACATTTATACAAAATATTTCTCACCTGCGTAAGTAAAGTATATATAGTAGTAACGTTTCCGGCGTGTTAGTCATCGTTGTCAACAGTTAAAGTTTTGCGTTAAGTTTTTGAAAGCAAAATATCTTCTGCATCAGTTGCTGCATTCAAGTGATACTCTTTGATAACATTACTCTATCTTTGACGTTTATACCGTTATTTGCTCGCAGTTCCTGTCTTCCTGTCTCACCTGCTTCATAAGAAAGCTTGTTGTATCATGGTGTAAGTAAGAAAAAAATAATATCTTTTTCAATTGTGCCTCAAACTTTTCAAAAATACGAAGCAAAGAAATTTCGGCAATTTGTGAAACCATTGAGACGTGTAGTCGGTCAGAAAGACAGAACGAGAACTGGACCTCAAATGTGAAGTCGCATATGTTTTGACAATATAGGTTACTGTGACCCTTGCTGTTTGTCTAACTGTATACTTTAACTGCATATTATTAACAAAGAATATAGGTATTATTGTGACCCATTTCAACATTTAAGCAGTGTGGTACAGGACAAGTAAGGATGCATAAATATCATGTTTCTCTACTCGTTTGCGGACAGGCAACAATATAGGCTACAGTGTGGCAGCAAAGCACACCAAGAAATGCACAAGAATATCAAGTTTCATTTCTTGACTAATTTCTGACTTGATTTTGGGTTATACATAAAGTTTGAAACCTTTACAGACCTGTATTGGGTTGGGTATCATAATAGGTAGAGTCGCCAGGTTACACACAGGAAGTTAGTGACAATTAGTTGTGAACTGTTTGTCGGGGAAATCCTTCCAATGCATCTTGAACATTTCATTTAATTGATTCAACTTGGGGGCTGTGACCACTCCATGTGGAAATTCATTCCATTATGCAACAAGTAGTGTACAACTTGAGACTTCTGGGCTATTTTAAATTGATACAAATGCACATCGTTTTGTGCGTGGGCTTTATCCATGCGCAATAAATGAATAAATTAATACATCGGGAAATTATAATTAACGAAATTTCAAAATGTACACTCTTCTAAAAAATACTACACCAGTCAAACTGAGAATACAATTAATGAAGCTGCTTTACTTCGGGCAGAGCAGAGCAAAGCAAGCACAAAATATCGTGTACTATTACGCATACATTTTTTAAAGTGTTGGTAACTGAGGCCACTTGGTCTTGGTGTATCGCACAGATGCTTCAGATAGTAAGGTCTGCTGTTCGGTCGTTGCCAGAGGTTAAAGTTTCTTAAATATAAATTGAGCATATATATATATATATATATATATATATATATATATATATATATATATATATATATATATATATATATATATATATATATTCAATTCGTCGTCACATCTGACAGCGCAATTGGACTGAATAGCTTCAGTCAAGGGGAGTATGACATCAATTTACTACCAAGGGTATGAGTTGACATTACTCCAAATTACTGGGCATGTCAAGCCGCAATGCACATTAAATCTTGGTGGATGGTTTCACTATAGTTACTGGCTGAATTTCTTCCGGAAATTGTGTTAAATTTAACCATATAACTGAAGTGATTCAGCGATATCGTAGTTGATTTGCGACAATCCTCCCAATTCAGAGCAAGAAAAGGCGACTACTTTTGTGATGGCCAGGTAAGCTAAAAATCAGCATAGATTAAGTTGCTTTTTCTAAAAATGCTTGTATTTGATGACTGCAATGTTTAGTACAAGTGACCTTCGTGGAACTGGTCGAATCACACCTGTTTGCTATATCATCCTACGCAAAATCCAAGAGGCTGAACGCAATATAATTGTATTTTCACGTTTAAATTTTAAAGCCGCTTTACGTTGAATACAAGTATACAAAAACAAATTTTTATGACTTAAAAAAAGGGGGATTACATAAAGATGCAATAACAGCTGATTGGCTCTGTTAGTGAGGTGAGACCTCGAACTAATGAGAAACGTTTCACCTATTTAAAGAGATGATTTTTCTGTATATGTGGGAACACTGAAGCATAAATGTCAAGTTTGGTTGTAATTGCTCTTCTGGTATGCTCAAAGTTCAATTTATCTTAGAGATAGGGACTTAAGTGATATCTTTGATATTGTTTAGCTAGTTAGAATACATTTCTACAAATAAATTAATATTTTATTTGTAAAGAACAATTTTTATTTAATTTGTTTTTGACCAAAAGTTCCACCCAGATTTTTGCGTTGGAAGTTAGATGCACTTAAACTGTTTCAAATGGCATTTATAATCTTATAATAAATGGATATGGACAAAGTATATCAATCGTGTGCACCTAAGGTGGAATAGAAGGAGTTTTGAAATCCATGGGCAATTTCCAGAAATACAAAAATTTACATAGATATTGGTTGCCTAACATTGGCCTACACATTTTGGAATAAAAATGATTCATACATTTATGTGTATACTACTACTACTCCCACTGCTACACCTACTACTACTACTAATAATAATATAAGGATACTTTATTTAGAGCTTATTTTCAAGGGTGACTCATTTAGTCAAAGACTATTCTCCCTTGAGGTCCTTTTACGAAGTAAGTTTAATAATGTGCATCATACAAGATAATAGTAACTATTATTTAGTTCAATACGTCTTTAGTATTATAAATACTGAATTATGTCATAATCTGTTAGTAAAATGAACCTGCTCATGATATATTTTCTTAAATACTGTAATAGTTTCTGCAGATTGTACATGCAATGGAAGATTATTCCATTGAACTGTTCTATAAGTACTGGAAGCTTTCCTTAAATTTATCTGTTCCTGGGTTCCGCGGATGAAAGTTTCTTAGTGAAGCCGACCTCAATTGGTAAAGTGTTAAATCCTGTTGGTACTCTGATGCAGCTAAATTCAGACATTTATGTACAATATCTGCTTTGTGAAAATCAATCTCTTTAGATAATGAAGTCATTTTAGTTCTGTAAACAATGCTTTTGGTGAATAATCAATAAATACAGCTTAAATAACACGTGTCCCTTCTCTGAAGTTTATAAATCATCTCAAACAGAGATTCGGCAAGATTTCTCCAGACAGTAAAACAATAATATGCAAACAATAAACAACAGTAGGCTGAGTTTCAATTGTCCGAAGATAACTCAAGTGTTTAGAATGGTAACTTTTAGAACTGTATGCCATCGGAACATAAAACCATAGAATAGTCCTCACGGTTTACCAGACTTGAAGCATAAAAGGTATTTCTCATCATATCGCTCTGTGTCATCTTGAATGAATATATCAAACTCTGTTCAAACTTCCATCTACATGTGGCCTATTCTCATTGTAGCAGTACCCTAATGGTGAAGAAAACACATTATAGATGCACCTATGCAATCAAGTTCTGTACGAATCACGCCTGTTTGCTTTTTCATCCTACAAGAAAGCCATGAGACTGAACTCAATAAAAACTGTACTTTCTGTTTAGGCTATAATGCTACTTCTATTACATACAAGTAATATCCTTCACTGGTCAGCAAATTTCTAGCAAAAATTAGAGAAAAATATGACTAACTTTTCTTAGGGACTAAAATAGGATGCAATAATAGCTGATTTTAATCCAGTTTGTGTAGTGATGTCTTAAAATAAATGTAAAGAATAATGATACCAGATGTTTCTTTTATAATGTGGACTAATGTGCTAAATACACCAAATGGTCATGTAAACAGACCCTCAAATTGCAATTTGGACAAGTCCAGTCACTGGTTTGATGTATGTTTTGTAAAAATAGAGGACAATACCAGTTTTGAAAATGAATTGTATGTATCTGCAAATGTTTCTACAATGGTTGAACCATCTTACATCAAACCGATTAGAACAAAGACAAAGAAATGCTTACATGTTAATTATATCTGATATGGTTGTTCTAATGATTACAAAGATGGAATTTATCACAATGTTGGAATAAAAGATTTTTCAAGATTAGTATCATCACAGATAATAATAAAAAAATGGACATAAAAATATCTGTAAAAAAAAAAAAAAAAAAAAAAAAAAAAACGCCAACCACCCCAAGATTATGTTACAATGTAGATAATTCAATAGACATAATGCCTAAATAGGGTCAGTTGTAATGTATTCAAAAGTTATGTATATTATTCTGAGGGACCTGTCACTCTATTGGTACACAGTGGCAGGTCAGGTTCCCCTCGACATAATCTCACAAATTATGTCTCTCATTGCGAGTCTATCAGAGAAGTCCTCGGTATCTGCTAACCTCTACCTCGCTATCCTGGGAATTTCGGACGCAGCAGCGGACTTAGTTCCTCTAGGAACACTTCATTTGCGGCCTCCCCAGTTCCTGCTTTTAGCAAACTGGAAACTGCACAGAAACCCTCTGATTGCTCGGATCCCCGTGGATCCAAATTTCGGAATCTTGGAATTGCCGAGAAGAGAAATAGCATGGCGGACAGCCTGTCTAGACAGGATCGGGTGGTCCTCCAAAAATGGTTCCTGTACCAGTCGACAACGGAGACACTTTTTGTCAACTGTAAGGGAAGCAAATAGTAGACTTGTTTGCTACGAGGCTGAATAGCAAACTCTCTATTTATGTCTCCCCAGTTCCAGACCAATGAGCTGGGCTGTGGACGCCTTCAGTCTGAAGTGGGATCATCTGTACGCCTACACCTTCCCACCTTGGTGATTCCAACGGTCGTGGTTCAATTATCTCCTCGACCTGTTGGTAGACGACTTCAGGGAATTACCGCTGAGGAGGGATCTGCTGTTGCAACACAGAGGGTTCCTCCTTCACAACAATCCACATATTCTCCAACTTTATGCCTAGCTCATATCAAACGACCTATCAGACAAGACCGATTTTAGAGCAAGGTTGCCAACTACATAGCCCAGGTCAGAAGGCAATCGAATTCCAAGGTTTGCGGCGAGAAGTGGAGAATTGTCGACAATTTGTGCAATAGGAAATATTTTTATCCTATCTGTTCCCCTTTAACTGCAGATTTTCCTCGTTATCTTCGCGAAGAAAATGACTGTTCAGTAGCCACCATTAAGAGCTATAGGGCAGACCTCTCGAAAACTCTTCAGTTTACCATGGGTTCCACCGCTTGGTCGACCCTTATCTTTCAGAACTGATCAGATACCTTGAGCTTGAGACACCAGTGTTTCGCTCTTTAATACATAAGATGAACCTTTCGTGTGTTCTTTGATTGTCACCTAACCCTCCTTGTGAACCCCCGAGTGTAGCTTCCTTACAGAACCTTAACCATGAAGACAGTCTTCCTTCTCTCTCGAGCGTTGGCGAGGAAAAGGAGTGAAATTCATGTATTATCTGCAGACTACGGTTGTTTACGGTTCGATGGCAACTATGATAGGGTTTCTCTTCTTTGCCAACATGGCTTTCTGGCCAAAAATCAGCTACCTTCTGTAGCCCCTGATCCTTCTTAAATTCCCGTTCTCAGTCATATCGTCATATCTGTGATGTGGATGATCAATATAGGTGCCATCGCCCTGTTAGGGCCTTAGGTTTCTATTTGGTTGAATCTAAAAGGAAACCATTTCTATATCAGTACATGGTGCTTATATATCCATTGGGTAATATATGTATGTTGTCTAACGAAAAACGTTCGTCATCATACATAGACAAAGCAACTTTATATATTTTGACTATATACATCAAAGGATTTTGTATGATCTAAGTAAATTAATTTTCTATTGCTGTTTCTTGTAATTAAACAAACAATTTTGGAACATACCAAATATTAGATTCTTTTTATTACACAATTCGTTACTTCTTTGCATATTTTGCTTTAATCTGTACCTGTTGTGAATGAATAAATTTGGATCTCAATCCTACAAGCTCTTAAATAGGAATAGATGTTTTACAGTAAGGACAAAAAGCTGTGGAAACTGTTTTTTTTTTTTTAAAAAAAACATGTTGTTCCAGATGAAATGAGATATTAATGATACTCTGAAAGAGAAGAAAAGGCACAACTTTTAATTTTTTTATAGATTTTCACCACAAGATGCATTCATATCCATGTATTTATGTTGACATCCCCCAAAACACTTGCTGTTATACATAGAATAAAGCAACGTATTCTTTTCGATGTATATATTTCATGATTGTATGATCTCGGTAAATTGATTTCCTACAACTTCAGGTATCTCTTTATTCCAATTTCCTTATGATTTTGTTCTTTGGATAATGTCGATAGGATTATAAAACTTAATGTTATCCTACCCGTCATTCTTGAAGTTTCTCAACAATAATGCATAAAGAATGAGTATCAGTCATAAGCAGTCTCATTATCTCAATTAGCTGTATGACAAAGTCAGCTTATGGTATGGCCCCGTGTCCATCGTGCGTTGTAAATGAGTTCAACATGCATCTGTGAACAATTGCTTTTTTAAACATATTCTCAAAAACTACTGGGCCAATTCTGACCACATTTGGCACAGTGCATTCTAGAATGAAGGGCTTTTAAATTTGTACACATGATACCCATCTACCATTACTAAAAATATTCAAAACCCTTTAAACGAGGTCTTCTTAAAAGCTGCTCAAAAGAATTTGGTCAAATTTGACAGAAAGCATCCTGGCAGAATGACATTTCCAGTTTTTACAAATGATGCCGATCTGCCTTCAAATATGGCTGTTGTTATTAAAAAATAAAAGCCACTGTCACTAATATTAGAACAACTTTACACGACTTTTCTAAAACCGCTGAATAGAATATGACCAAATTTTACAGAAAGCATACTGACATGAAGACATTTAAATTTGTACAAATTATGCCGATCATGAGGTAAATGTCACCACCGTTACTAAATTTGTAGTAGAGTTGTAATAGGCTCAAAATTGTTTAACCATGGTTGTTTATCAAACAAGACGACTGTGTACCTTTTCAGTTTTGAGGTCCAGTTGACCCTACCGCCACTTCATCCACCTGTATGCCACATGTAAGAACTGATTAATCACATGTCAGCAGGGATTGCTGATAAGATCTAATACTTGAATACGACTTGACAATTTGTTGGGCTGATACAATTAGACCTAACGTGTAATTGCCTTCGATCTGGTGCGACATTAATTGAAGGAGGATTGACGAGAATGATTCAGAAAGGACTATGATGCAACAATAGCCTAACCTCATGGGTTTTGATTCTCAAAAAGAGATTTCTCAGTACCTCTTCATTAATGCCGTTGTCAATATTTACCTAAGCATAAGTCACAAAATAAATATATAGCATCTACATTTTCTTTTCTGTTGATTTGCAGGTGGATATTTTGTTGCACATTAGCTAATTTATGACTGCTATCATGCAATCTGTTATTACGAGTTCTTCTCAGATCAAGCCAGGTACAATTATTATCAATGTAAAAAGTTGTACCATTTAGTTGGTGTGTGCTTATGTTGTTCATGAAGAAAATAATTTGTGGGCTTCTGTAAAGTCGTTTCAATTGTAAACCCTGAAAACAGGAGTCTTTCAAAGGAACTGATGCTCTACTATCCAAAAAGAATTGAAAGATATTCAAGATAAGACCATTTCTTCTTCTTAACTGCAGAGTGTTGAGTTGAAATCATCTCTGGTGTTCTTGAGCAAGATTTTCAAAATAGCCGCTGTGGTGGTTATATTGATTGTAAGATCGGTACCATTTTCATTTAGAAGAAAATAGACATCATTAGACGACTTTTGGTGAAAACCCCATGTCAATATGACGATCCATGCAGGATGAGTATTGATTGCAAGATAGTAAAGATGGCCATGTCAATTCAGCACAATTTTCATTGTATATCAACTAGAAGTTATAAGTAGTCTTTCAGTGAAAACCCCATGTTGATATCATCCTCCATTCAGCAGGGGTAGCAACTAAATAATTTTCAAGATGGCAACTGTGTCAGCCACATTGGATGTCCAAGCAGCACCATTTTCTTTTCAGATCAACTAGACCTCATTAAAATACTTCAGGTGACAACCCTTTGTTGATATGACTTTCTATTTAAAAAAATTAGCCATAACAAGATTTTCAGGATGGCTGTCATGGTGGCCATAATGGATGTCTTATCTGCAACATTTTCACTGAAGACCAGCTAGACAGCATAAGAAGTCTTTTAGTGAAAACAAAAGTTGATATAACCATCCATTCAGGAGGAGTAGCAATAAACAAGATTTTCAAGATGGACACTGTGGTGGCCTCATTGCATGCCCAAGCAACACTATTTTTTATATTGGACTAGGTAGACTTTGGGATGAAAGTCTGTGCAAAGTTTCATGGCAATTCTCCAAGTAGTTTAGGCAAAGTAGTGATAACAAACTTGTGCTATTGGATGGTGGACAGCAGACGATGACCAGACAGACAACTGGCCATCCCATAAGCTCTTCTGGTCTATGACCAGTGGAGCTAATAAACCATATTTATGGACTGCCCATTTAATTTACTGGGGGGTCTGTGATTTTCTTTAGAAGCATGATAGTTTTCTTTCTTCCACCTCAAGATAATTTTTTTCAACTAAGAGAAAAGGTATAATTAGTTCCTTTTTTACTGCAGAGTTGAAAAACATTTCTGATCACTTTATCTAATTTTTTCTTGCACTATGTCAGCTTTTAACACCCTTTAAACTCATTTTAGGAGAATCAAGTGTGAAGTTTGTTAAAGCTATATTAGTTGCTTTGTCAATGATTCTCTCATAGTGTAGTCAGAAAAGAAAGCAATTCCATTCACTATTTTTATGACTATATTATGAATCAACTGTGTAACTGTGTAAATTACATGTCCCTTATTGTAACTTTCTGTTTTTCATTCATGATACCTTGTTAAATCCTAGTTCTTCCAACTGAATCAGGTAACTTACAAGTCTTTGTATGTCATGAAGGAATTGTAATCATTCAAATGAAAAGATCATCACTTCCATATAGTTCACAATCATTCTACCTAAAATTGTTTAACACTGCATTGTTTGCATGTCCTTGAACCTTTATGTTGAACAACACAGAGAAACAAGTGGATATTTGGACTCGGTTCTCAAATAGCTATTCACAAGAGTTTTATCATCTTTAATGTTGCTCAGCCTATATGTATTACAATGATGTTGAACTGAGGTATTTAATTGCTTGTGGTATCTTTTCCTGTTTATCTGGAGTTATGTATTAACTGCATGCTGCCACTGGTTATTTATTGAGCTGAAAAAGAACACGTGCTTTTAACACAGTTACCTACAAAAATGACCTGCAGTTGTTAAAGAAGCCTCTTGGCAACAATTCATATGAACACCCATCACAAGTGCGAATAATTTGTGCTCATGTACCTGTTCATCTGAAGACTGATATAAATCAACAAGTTTAATTCTTCAAGGTTTATCTGAAGCAGCATCAATTATGAGTAGATGCGTATATATTACAATCCTCATCAAGGTTGTTTTAATACTGAATTAACCAAACCTTGTTCTCTCAATCCTTCATTCAAGTAATCAGGTTTCTTCTCTGTTTTTATTGAACTTTGCAATTTTTCTCTGTATATCTTCTATTTTCATGCACAAATTCTTGAGTATAGCATGTAAACTTTATTAATATAAAAGTCTGTCATAAATTTATTGAATTTAATTGATTGCCCAAGATCCTATATCCATTAATATTACAATCTATTGGACAAATATTTGTGTAGGACAATGGAGAGTGTAATTCTCACATGTCAATGAAATTTGCTAGAAACCCACCACCACCACCACCGCCAACTGTTAACCAAGGTTGATGATGCTGCAGTTGATGTTTATGGACCCCATTTCTCACAAGTTATTGACGCAGAGGTATACTTTGTCCAAAATAATGCATTTTTTTTAGTTAGGATACTGACCATGTACTGTCCTACATGTGTTATTCAAACAAACTATTTCAACACTAATTTGTAAAGGTTTACATTGGACAATTTTAAAAATCTGTCACAATCTTGCTGTAGACCAAGAGAGTAAAGAAAAACAACCAACTTGTCAGTTAAAAAACAAAACACAAAACTATTTATTTAAAATGTATCATAAAATATGTTAAAACAGAATAATAAAGTTAGCATTCATAAAATAAAATGTCATTGATTTTCAAATGCCTCATTGCATTACATGAATAGATTCAGGAATGTTAATGAATTAAAATAAAATCTGTTCACAAATCAAATTAAATATATTGGGTGAATTCTAACAAAGCAATTGTGTGAAAATGAACACTTATGTACATATGCTAATTCAAGGTAAAATGGATGTTCATAGAATATAAATGGATGTGTGATTTTGAAATTTGAAATTTATACAGAATAAAGAAATGAAAAGGCTGTGGACTGCATTTGTAACCCATACATGTTCAAAGCTCGGAAGGAAAATGCTGGATATCAAGTCTGAAAATGCTGGAAAATTCTCATAAAACTAAATCTGAACCAACAATGGTCATCATGATAGTGTGCTGATGTACTAATAAGCTCCATACATACATATATCTCCTTTAGCAGATTTAAAAAAGTAAATTTTATACATATTTCCATACAAGGAAACAAAATATTCCTGGATAGTACATGGATGGAGATGGTTCTGATATTAAACCCACTCATTTTTTAATACCAAAAACATCAAGGCCTTACATCAAGTATTTGAAATATTGTCTTATATGATATTATTTGCTACATTTTATAAAATCCTGGAGATCTTGTCTCCTATGCTTAATTCATGAAGAAATGTCAAAAATAGGTTTTAAAAAATGCTGTAGCTAGATCATGTTTGAAGACCCCATGCTCAAAACTTTAATCAAAACCTTAACATTTTTTTTAATCTGCCACCACCATCATAAAGGGACTCTTATGTCTATCTGTTCCACTAATGCAGACTTGACAACAATTATCAGGTATTGAAAATGGAGGAAAAATCTGTATGACATTAGCTTGGATGATTAAGCAGAGTACGTATGTATGTATGTATGTATGTATGTATGTATGTATGTATGCATGCATGCATGCATGCATGTATGTATGTATGTATGTATGTATGTATGTATGTATGTATGTATGTATGTATGTATGTATGTATCTATGTATGTATGTATGCATGCATGCATGCATGCATGCATGCATGCATGCATGAATGAATGTATGTATGTATGTATGTATGTATGTATGTATGTATGTATGTATGTATGTATGTGTGTATGTATGTATGTGTGTGCATGTGTGTGTATGTATGTATGTATGTATGTATGTATGTATGTATGTATGTATGTATGTATGTATGTATGTATGTATGTATGTATGTATGTATGTATGTACTGGATAAATGGCACATCACATGAGCACAATCTGGCTATATAGTAAATTAAAACATCACTAACATTTTTTTAACAAGACAAACTACTGCAAATAAATGTAAACATAAATTCCTACAAGATAAAACATAAAAGGTACAAACTTATAAATTCCTTAAAACGTATATAAAATAAAATAAAAGCTAAAAGTTCAAAAATAAAATCCTTAAAATATATGGTCCAACTCTGTAATATAAACTGAATTCTTAAAAAAAAAATTGTATCTGATGGTACATCATCAAAAAGCTCAATAATTTTTTTTTCATTATTTTTGCGTACAACTCGTACTTTCAGCAAAAACTGACAATATTTTCTGTCATTGAAAATGTTACAAATTAATAGTTTTCACATTAGACACAACCAGAATATGGTATTTATATTTAAAAAGTAACTTCATCCTTGATTAAATTTGCTCACAACTTCAACTGGCCATTTGTTCCAGGTTAAACATGCAAAACAGAATAATATCAAAATTTGCAGACTCCAAAAGATGTCACATTTTACAAAAGGACACTCTCTTTCTCAAATGAAAGTAAAATTTAATGGAAAACAATGAAAATCAAACTCATAACAAATTTTGTTTAAGTCCATGAGGTATTTATTTAGCAGAAACAAAATTCATGATGCAGGGGCAATTTTCTAACTCATGGAGGGTCCAAAACTAAAATTTTGACCCCCCCCCAAAAAAAAAAAAAGAAAGAAGGAGAAAACAGAAATAAAAGTTAAATTGATCTAAAGTTTTTAACTCACTTGTATGAAAGCACTGAACTTATACTACAGTACTCGGATTACACCTTTGTGTAACTTTAGGTCAATTTCTTTAAAACTGTTGATTGTATAGTCATAGAACTTTACATGTGCATATATTCTAAGGAGTTATACATAGCCATATCAAAAGTAGGTCACTGTGTCATACTTTTTGTGCTACAGTGATCATGTACACATTTTAGGTGCAAATAATTTTCTAGGACACTGTTGCTTGTACAGTCATGAAAACTGACATGTGCATGCATCCTCCGAAGTAGGACACTACCAACATACCAAAAAGTAAGTCACTTTGACCTCATTTTCATGCTCATGTAGTCATGTACACTTTTTATATGAGGCTAGTTTCTAGGACACTCTTGTTTGTACCATCACGAAATATTACATCACCATATCAAAAATAGATTACTGTGACTATTTTTCATGCTCCAACAATCACTATCGCCTTTAATGTTAAGGTCAGTTCCTGGAATACAGTTGCTTGCATAATATCATTAAAATTCTTATGCTGCTACATTGTTTATGGCTGCTGTACCACATACCAAAAGTATGTCACCCTGTCCTACTTTTAAGACTTTAATGACAACATACACTTGAATATGAGAATATATCTTGTGATGTACTGAACCACCATATCAAGGAAAATATCACTTTGACTTAATATCGATCATCCTGGGTACTGACAAATATAAACCTCTTGTGTCTGAATAACCATCTGCAGGTAAGTTTTGCTATCTGCTGACAGCTTCATTTCTTGTTGATATTGAGCCTCATACAGATCTCCCTCACTATAAGACCCTTCATTAAAACACAGATTCTGTTATCAGTCAGGCATGGTCATGGATCCCATTTGATGAAGTGGTAGTACAATTATATGTATAGTGTACTTCATTATAATGTTGACTCACTATAAGGTGGAATATTCTATAGCTCCTATGGACAGTATTATAATTATGGAGTACTGTATCAAGTTTAGAAATAAAAAAATAAGTGCAAGACCAAATATAAACAAAATGACCAATCACGTACTTTCTTATCATGTTCATTGCAATTTTTGACAATTGTAGAGAATCTTTGCTGCACCTGAGTCTGTCAATGTTCATGTTTCTGAAAGCATTGTCAACAGAAGATTAAAGAGTTTAGGATTCATGAAATGCACTGTAAGGAAGCAAAACCCTGATTTCCTAGCAGAATCGTGTATCATGCATTTTATGGTTTAAAGAGAGATATAACTGGACAGTTGAAAACTAGTAGTTAAAAGTAATTTTCAGCAGGAAAATTTAAGTTGCTTTGGGGCAAAGATCCAATGTTTATGTTTGGAGAAAACCCAATAAAAATGCCAACCAGATAGTTTAGGTCTGTACAATGCATATTTGCCATTCAAGAATATTTTAGCAATGTTTTAGGGGGTCCATTTGCCTGTAATGGTGGAAGGAAAATTAACTCTTGCAAGTATATTAGCATCTTTAAT
Organism: Margaritifera margaritifera; assembly: GCA_029931535.1. Taxonomy (NCBI): domain Eukaryota; kingdom Metazoa; phylum Mollusca; class Bivalvia; order Unionida; family Margaritiferidae; genus Margaritifera; species Margaritifera margaritifera. Next base: position 6,011,660 of record JAQPZY010001628.1, on the reverse strand, counting down.
GATACATTTTTGACAGATATTGCAAAAGAATTTCTACATGGGGAATAGACCTTCCAGGAGGATAACTGTCTGGCCCATTTTTCTAAGAGGAAAAAACAGTGAAAAATGATAAAACAGTGAATCCTTACCCTGGACCTCAATATTGTTGAGAATATATGGCAAGCAATTAAATCCAATCTTGAAAAATACTACATGAAATCAAATCGTCTGATCATATTCATGTTCTTCTTGACATTTTAGACTCTCTCAACCAATCTTAACCAGAGGACATTATGACCTCATCACTAAGCAATTACATGCTATGGAAAGAGGCAAGAAATCATTTACCAACTATTTATGTGTAAGTACCATTTTCTTTCATATTTTTGTCAGGATATTCTTTACAAACAGCAATGACATCATTTTTCTTCCTGTGACATACAGCAACAAAAGTGGCTACAGTACTCCCTTTTGACCCCACACTATATATAAGCAATATTATAATAATATCCTGTGACGTACAGTAACAAAAGTGGCTACAGTACTCCCTTTTGACCCCACACTATATATAAGCAATATTATAATAATTATATCCTGTGACATACAACAACAAAAGTGGCTACATTACTCCCTTTTGACCCCACACTATATATAAGCAATATTATAATAATTATATCCTGTGACATACAGCAACAAAAGTGGCTACAGTACTCCCTTTTGACCCCACACTATATATAAGCAATATTATAATAATTATATCCTGTGACATACAGCAACAAAAGTGGCTACAGTACTCCCTTTTGACCCCACACTATATATAAGCAATATTATAATAATATCCTCTCCATAGACTATAATGTGGGCCTTAAAAAGTGAATAAAACTTTTTTTTGTGCACCTCTTTCATATGGATCAAAGAACTGGCTTCATGTTCTTATTATGATAATTATATGCTGATTAGGCATACCAATTCTTTTACATTCCATCTTTGGAGTCCAGGGCTCTGAAGTCACTTATGCTTTAATTAAGTGGTGGTGGTAGTTAATCAAGACTAATTTAAGTGTCCTATTACCACCAGTGTAAATTAATATCCAACGTGTTGTGAAAAAATGATTTCCAATACCTCCTCCACTTTTATTTCCGGCACAGATTTAAGTATTTTTTCAACAAATTCTTGAAATGTGCCCAATAGTACATGATACAAAGCTTTCAAAAATCTTTTGTTCTTGGTAATTATCATGAGAATATCCTTCATTATTGCAAAATTGTGAAAATTAAAAGAAGCAACTAAAGCAAGCAAACTGATCTAACACTTTGATCAATGCAAGCTCCTTCTAAAACAAAGTAGCTATGAATACCAGATTCAGTAAAATGATGTCAATAATGCACAAAGAACAATAAATAAAATATTTAATTAGCAAAATGAGGTTGTTTTAAGGAAAAAAGGGTATCTGGTGGACAGGTATAAATAAAATATGGAAAGTTTTCAGAGTTCAAGTCAAGTTTACTTCCCCTCCAGCCAGAGATAATAGGGGAAGGGCTGCATTTAAGTTGACAGAGTTTATAGCCCAATCCCGTTTGTGTACATAAATTACAAATAAACTATGCTTAAACCAACCTTCTTAATGGTGTAGTGTCTGGGGTTATTTTTCAAATAGCCTTAAGTCCAAAACAGCAAAAATCATGCAGAACTTAATTTTGACCAAAACCAATTGCAGAAATTGATTAATCGCTTTCATAATTTAAATTGCACAATGCTTGACCAAATCAATTAACTTGAATAGGACTAATGCTAACATACAAAAGTTTAATATATGGATGGCCCATTTGTATTTACATTTATGTGAAGTTGGTATGCAATTACAAAAAACAGGTGGCCAAGTGGTCTAAGGCGCTCGCCTTTACCGATCACTGCCATCTCACCTCTGTCCGCATGGGTTCGAGTCTCGGGCTCGGCCAATGTGGATATGTGAGAAAGCTTGCCAGTAGCTTCCCATGCGTCGGTGGTTCTTCCTCCACCAGATAAAACTGGCCACTATGTATAGCCTATCATGTGCTGAAAAATGGTGTTAAACCCACAACAACAACAACAAAACAATTTTTCAAAAGTAAAAATTGTTTCTCCGATAATACTTACCTGATCACAATATGTTGAAAGTACCCACAATACCTCAAAACTCCAGCCCTCCAAAGCTAATAAATATGTTACAACCATCTTGCTTAGCTTTAGCAACAATGGTACTAAAAGGTCATCTGATTGGATAAAGAAGAAGTCAGACAAGAGTAATCTCCCCTTGGATATAGGGTTTGGTGCCAAAAACCCAATAGTCATCAGCTAGGAGGTGTACTACAGAAAGTTGTTTGAATTTGCAACATGCATAATGAAGAGAATGTTGGCATACCTGGATACTATTTTCATTCACTGTTGCTGAAATTTCTTTACATATTGTACTTGTGGGAACTGTACATGATCTAAGCACACAGCTGACAAAATGGCCACTCCCATGTGCTCGAAAAATCAGCCTGAATTAGTCCAAAGTACACTATTTTTAGTAGCTATTAAAATAGAGAAAACGAATTTTGCCAGAGTAGGCAATACATGCTTCTGAAAGAACAATGATTGAATTACAAAATATATAAAAAGTAAAAGAAGTTATTGGCTCTTTTTTTTTTTACAATTTACCTTTGAAGTCCAGGAAATGAAAATGACCAAGCAGAGCTAGCAGTTTTTTTTTATATGTGCACATCTGAAGTCAGACCAAGCTGTATACTCTATAAGCCAAACTGCACCCATCAATCATACACCAAAATAAAGAGAATTTAAAATTCTTGTAATAATACCCAAGATATACAAGGCTGTTTTTAAACAGCTAGGATAATGAGTGGGAAAAACCTGGGAAATTCTTTTTCTTTAAAAATCTAACCCTAAGCAAAATAAAAAATTGTAGAGCACCACCTTACTACTGGAGTGGAGGTACATGCTCTACAGTGATGTAACTGCAGGTAGGGCTTGGAACAGTGTGCCCATATTATGATTGGACAAGAATTATCAAAGAAACATGGAAAAACTGGTTTATTCTTCAAGCACGTTACCCAATCGTAATATGTTAGGAGAATAGGTAAGAAGACGAAGGTGTTACATCTCCTTACCCCAGAAATGGCCCTGGCTCCAGTCTCCTAAATGTATATGAAACAGTTTTGTTATGAAGAAAATACGGGCTAGGGTAGCACTTTGCTTAAAGCAATACAGACCATGTGACAGAGGAAAAGTTTTGCTTCAACAAATTCACTAGAAGTAGACTAACCATGTTATATGAAGCTCCTGAGGAAAAGTTTTGCTTCAACAAATTCACTAGAAGTAGAGTGACCATGTTATATGAAGCTCCTGAGGGACCTGGGAGGGTAACCTGTTGTGTTGCTGCTATTGGCCACACAAAATCGAACTGTACTGTTGGGATGAGAGGTCTGTGAGGACGAAGATAGAAAATGTCATCTCTTAACTCCAACTCATGGCATTGATTAGTATGTAAGAAGGAAACAGGTCTTCTTGAACGCTATGCTTACAGATTATGGCGCAACAAAACAGTGTCTCTTACTAGGAAATCGAAACAAGTCTATTTCACAGAAGCAATAAACAAAAACAAAGACACTAGAACTCAAGTTAGAACTGATCTAGTGAGGGGAAATGTGAATTCGAGCCAAACTGTTTCCATATCAGCATATTCTAAATCTAGGCATCACTTGTAATTTAGATCACTCCTTATATATGCCACAAGCCCCCCTCCATATTTGCCTATTCTATCCTTCCATTCAAATACAAACCCATCTATTTGTAATTCTCTATCAGTTATGCTTAAATTAAGGAAAGTTTCACACAATCCCAGAACTTGTAAGTTGCAGTCTTGATGTAGTGCTATATACATTTCATCTAATTTTGGTAGTAAGTGGCATATATTTAAGGTTCCAATTTTAAAACCTCTTTTTACAAGATTAAAATTAACATTATTATCTTGATCACTGCCAATACTACAGTTGTTTATTGTTGTAGAACTATTGTCATGTTGAAGATTACCTTTAGTAGGATTTTTACATATGGATTCCTTATCATTAGTTACATCATTATGCTCATACTGATCATAAATTATCATACACTGTGCATCAGTCTTCATTATCATTACCATTACAAGAGTAAGTAATAGAAAATATTACATAGTAAGTGAATAAAAAGCAGAGGTAAGCAACCATGTACATACTTATAGTCCTGTCACCTGCAAGTATGGCGTTGAACAGCAGTGATTTATCTGAGTTGATTCATATGAACATACATCATTTTGACAGGTGTCACATACTGATATTGTGGACAGAATGTTGTAGATATTGTCAGTTTAAAAATATTCTTCTACTACTTCATTGCCAAGTCTCTAATCTTGTAAAACATTGCTTCTGCTTATGACCATATCTATTACATCTGTAACATTTTTTAGGTTTTCCATGCTTACATAATGTTGTTACATGTTCATTCTCACAAAGTAGTAACAGTTACCATCATATTGTGACTGCACATTGTTCCATTTAAGCATATGTACATACCAGTCAATGTCCTTCAGAAATGCTGATGTTCCTTTCTTATTGAGGTGAATACCATCTTTTGTATACACACCATTTTCATTGATACCCATCTTTGTCCACAAACACATTATAGCTGGGGTTGAAATCTATAGCATAATATTTGCACATGTCTTCCAGGATAAAATTCAGTGGCCACACATCACAGTCTGTTCTGGGTGTGATTTCTAGGTACACTATTCCTGTGTTAATATTGAATGATAACATGTAGTCGGTTGAGTCCTGGATGTCATTCAGAACATCCCACATATTATGGTCACAGCTAACATTATTTCACCAAGTCATCTAAATATGGCTACAAATATGCATACCAAATTTCATTTGTTGATTTATTGAAAACAAAAAGGACCACAAGTTCAAAAATGTGTTAAAAAAATGGACAAAATGCTGTAATAGCCCCAAAATCTCAACATGTCATCTTAAATGAATCAAAAGTGTTTTTGAAATTTGTCTACTTTAAGTGGTTTTTGAAATTTATCTACTTTAAGTGGTTTTTGAAATTTGTCTACTTTAAGTGGTTTTTGAAATTTGTCTACTTTAAGTGGTTTTTGAAATTTGTCTACTTTAAGTGGTTTTTTAAATTTGTCTACTTTAAGTGGTTTTTGCTTAATCATGCTAACAAGGGTTTGTAAAAAAAAATATGGCCGTCTAATCAGGTCATCTAAATAATACTATAAATACCATTTATTCTTGCTTATAAGTCGAGTCCAACTGCAAACAACGTTGGACCTTATCTGCCATCCCATAATGTGCCAACAGATCAGGGTCCATGTTGTTTGTTCTACCGATTACTTCTAACAAAGTGCATAGACCCAGATCTGCCAGTGCATTATGTGACAGCATATCTGGGTCTGTGCAGTTTGCAATCAGACTTGACTTGTAAGCGAGTATATATGGCAACCATACCAAACTTTACTTGTCTACCTCGTTATTTTTTCTTACACAGGCTTACAAGGTTTGCTTCAAAAATGTCTAAAAAGTGAAAGAATATGTGAAAAATATTAAAATAAGGGCCAAGTCATCATAAAGTAATCAGGTCTTGAGATCCCATCAAAGTATCAAAATATCAAATCTGGTCTGGCTTAACTCAAAAGTTTTTGAGCTATGTTGCTTGCTTGATTTACAAGAAAGTGTGGCAAACATGGGGATAGACAATGAATGGATAGATGGGTGGCTGGATGGACAGCACAAAACTAATATGTCTTCCACCCTTGGGGTGGGGGCAGAAATAAATATCCCCATGTGGATTGCATTTTTGATGGATGGAGAGATAAAACATTTTGATATCATCATTAAGTTTATATGTTTATTTTTAAGCTTTTGCATGGAAAGAAATATCTTCAATTTTAAATACAGCACCTATATTGCTCAAGTCTGTTAAATACAGCTACATTTTTCAAGTCTGTTAAATACAGCTATATTGTTCAAGTCTGTTAAATACAGCTATATTGTTCAAGTCTGTTAAATACAGCTACATTGTTCAAGTCTGTTAAATACAGCTATATTGTTCAAGTCTGTTAAATACAGCTATATTGTTCAAGTCTGTTAAATACAGCTACATTGTTCAAGTCTGTTAAATAAAGCTACATTGTTCAAGTCTGTTAAATAGAGCTATATTGTTCAAGTCTGTTAAATACAGCTATATTGTTCAAGTCTGTTAAATACAGCTATATTGTTCAAGTCTGTTAAATACAGCTATATTGTTCAAGTCTGTTAAATACAGCTACATTGTTCAAGTCTGTTAAATACAGCTATATTGTTCAAGTCTGTTAAATACAGCTATATTGTTCAAGTCTGTTAAATAAAGCTACATTGTTCAAGTCTGTTAAATAGAGCTATATTGTTCAAGTCTGTTAAATACAGCTATATTGTTCAAGTCTGTTAAATACAGCTACATTGTTCAAGTCTGTTAAATACAGCTATATTGTTCAAGTCTGTTAAATACAGCTATATTGTTCAAGTCTGTTAAATACAGCTATATTGTTCAAGTCTGTTAAATACAGCTACATTGTCCAAGTCTGTTAAATACAGCTATATTGTTCAAGTCTGTTAAATACAGCTATATTGTTCAAGTCTGTTAAATACAGCTACATTGTTCAAGTCTGTTAAATAAAGCTACATTGTTCAAGTCTGTTAAATAGAGCTATATTGTTCAAGTCTGTTAAATACAGCTATATTGTTCAAGTCTGTTAAATACAGCTATATTGTTCAAGTCTGTTAAATACAGCTACATTGTTCAAGTCTGTTAAATACAGCTATATTGTTCAAGTCTGTTAAATACAGCTACATTGTTCAAGTCTGTTAAATACAGCTATATTGTTCAAGTCTGTTAAATACAGCTACATTGTTCAAGTCTGTTAAATAAAGCTACATTGTTCAAGTCTGTTAAATAGAGCTATATTGTTCAAGTCTGTTAAATACAGCTATATTGTTCAAGTCTGTTAAATACAGCTACATTGTTCAAGTCTGTTAAATACAGCTATATTGTTCAAGTATGTTAAATACAGCTACATTGTTCAAGTCTGTTAAATACAGCTATATTGTTCAAGTCTGTTAAATACAGCTATATTGTTCAAGTCTGTTAAATAAAGCTACATTGTTCAAGTCTATTAAATCAGTTATTTATCTTCATTACAGAAAAATGTTAAATGTACCTAAGGCGATACAATGGCCCTACTTCTGTCCTACCCTATAGTAGCTGATCAGGCTAAAATTGTTTTCCAAACTTGAAAAGAAAAACTATGCATGTACAAAGAGGTGTAATAAAATTCAATAGTTTTCAAAACAATACATATATGTATCTTTTATAATAATCGAATCAAAACAAAAGCATTTAATGGCTTTGCTTTATGAATGATCCTAAGACCAAAAATAATTGGTTGTAGATGACTCAAAAATTACTTTTAGATCTCATCTCCAAGTAATTAAAAACTGATTTATATGCAATCTGCTAAAATACTATATCAAAAATAAGAACCATAATTCAAGAAAGATTTTCAACATTTTTCAACCTGAAATACATCTTATTATAAAGACAAAACATTAATATTGTCAAAATATATACAAAAACAGTTAGCTTCAATTTCCATACATATATAAATAAACATAGAGACATTGAAATGATTAAAATGGAAGAAGTATAAAATTCATACCATACTAGGGACAGGAAATTTTTTGTTAAACCTTTAACATTCCACCTTTAGGCATTAAATATTGAGTACTCACACATATGTACAATTTATTTACAGATGCAGGCTGTAGGTAAACATTTCCTAAGATGAAATGCACTAATAGGGCCACAAGATATGACCTCCAATTTCTGTTCCATTAAGAATGAAGTGAATACTGTAATGCACTATTATTTGGTGGCCGGTAAATTTTCCTTGATTTCATGGTTGCTACAAATTATGAATTCTAAGACCCAGTAACAAACAATGATGTTGAAATGCAAACAAAAATGTCATCTTTTGCAAAACCACAAAGATTTCTTGTTTTTAAAAATTGATTTTTTATGTCTAATCCACAGTGTTTTGTATTTCTTATATTTTCAGGCCTTCATATTATTAAAATGATGATGGAGATATTTTTGCATCTGTAAATTCCAGTCATTGTTACAGTGATATGTTTCTAATACATTGTGGTAATTACAACTCCATAAGCCTCTGTATTCATACACCATTAGGCACATATGAGTGTCAATGAGTGGCCATAAACCCCCCCAAATGAACACAAAATTCTATGTGCATACTCCTTGTGTATTGAGCAGCATTGACATACTCCTGTCAAGTTGTACTGTACAAGTTTTAACTTCCAGCACAATTAGAAATTACTTAATAAAATAAGCCAAAGGAACCAATATTTTCCTTGGAGATAAAATGGCATGATTAAGAGATGAGTCAAAGTTGTAGGCAGCAACTGAAAACTGTAGTGGACTGTGGCACAGCTCTGCAGATTGCATAATTAAATTCAAAGCATTATCTCATGCATACCATGTAAAAACAAACTCACAGTCAGGTTGTGGAGTGTCAGCACCATATAAACTGAATTATATATAATGTTGTGATATGGATATATAATTAAAATGTAATATAATTATATATAATTAAACAATGCCCAGTGGATAAATTAGTGCTAAAATCTATCTTTTCCTATCAATCAAGCACACAAAAAAAATAAAGAAAGAAAGGTGAATAACATGAGTGCCTTTTTAAAGTCAGTATAAAATCTCAATCAAGCAAGAGGTCAAAGTCAGCCTGACAGTGCTCACCTACTTACATAACTAAACAGTTGACCATTTCACTAAGCTGGCTTCTGTAGTATTGTAAGAACACAACCTATGTAAACTATCTCACAAACTTTATATTATGTTGATTTTACCTATTTTACTATATATATTTTTAAGATAAAGGCATAATTAATATGCATAGTCTCTTGCTCATAATCAAACTTGTCCCATATCTTGATGAAATAAACCCATTTACCAAGTCTAATAGAAAATGGATGACTTGTGTGTCAAGTTTCCTTCAAAGAGGAAGGTGGAAAGCTAGAAAAATAAGTTTTATCCTCTGTAGTTGATTTTTTGGTGCTAATTTGATGCTCACAAATGCCAGAAATTACAATAATATCTATAGAATTACCGATGAAAATTCACACATAATCCTAAAAAAAAGGAGCAAAAAAGGGAATTTCTGTAGCCCAATCACAAGCAAATTAAGACTCGGTGGATGTGTCCAAGTCATTATCAAACTTTTCCTAGATACTGAAAATATAAGCCCATATTCCAAGTTTTATCAAAATCAGTGCAGAATTATGGCTTCCAGAGTGGTAACAAGTTCATCCAATCAGATGCAAAATTACCTCATTAATATACATGGATCTTGCTAATTCTTCAAGTTGTTCTAAACCTAGATGATATAAGCCCATATTTCAAGTTTGATTAAAATCAGATTAGAAATATGACTTTCAGAGTGGTAGCAAGCTTAGTAAATCAGATGTAAGATCACCTCATTAGCATCTGTAGAACTCGCTCATCATCAAACCTGTTCAAGATCTTGATGACATAAACATACATTCTAAGATTTATCAAATTAGGATCCGAAATATGGCCTCCAGAGTAGTAACAAGCATGTGCAAATCAGATGCAAAATCACTTCATTAGAATGTGTTGATCTCACTTGTTATTGAACTTGTCCAAGATATTGATGATATAAGCATATATTCCATGTCTAATCAAAATCGGATTTGAAATAGTTTCCAGAGTGGTAAAACGCACAGCCAATCAGATGCAAGATTACATCATTGATATATGTGGCTCTTAATCATTATCAAACCCATCCATTATCTTGGTGCACATTTCAAGTTTGATCAAAATCTGATCACAAATATGGTTTCCAGAGTGGTAACAAGCTCATCCAACATAATGCAAGATCACCTTATTAGCATGCATGAATCTCGTTCATTATTGTAATCATCCAAGACCCTGAATATCAGCATATATTCTAAGTCTGATCAATAACAGAGCAGAAATATGACCTACAGAGTGATAACCTCATCAATATGCATGGATCTTGCTCATTATTGAACTCCTCTGAGATTTTGATGATATAATCCCACGTTCCAAGTTTAATCAAAATCAGACCAGAAATATGGACTCCAGATTGGTAACAAGCAATTGTTGACAGACGAATGTTGGATGACTGACAATGGACAATGGATCATGCAATGCAGGTGCTGCCAGGACCATACCATCAAAATCTGATCAGTGGCACAGACAGATACTGTAATTTTGTGTGACAAAATGCCATCATTTGCTGAAACCAATTATTTTGGTGTAGCTACTAACATTTCTATTGTATCTTTTTCATTTTCCTCCTTTACATGGGTACAGGCAGTGGGAAAACGAGTATAACCATTTCTGCTAGTACCATCCATTCCAACTTTCTTTACTAACATCATGTCATAGGGAATTTTGACCAATCCATTTTGCACACCATTTGGAACTACTTGCATTGGACAAATTTCATTAATGTCTGGGCCATTATTTTCACTTTGTCTTAAAAATGTGTCCATATCTTCTTTTTCTTTTTCTTGATCATCTGGAATTCCATTTTGTACAATATTCAGATGATGCTTTATGACAGTAGGGTCACGGTCCTGTACTTCTGGATTGTCATCATAAAATGTACCTGGGAAAACACAGGTTCTCCCAGAATCCACACAAGAATTTTCACAATTATCATCAGATCTCCCATGTTCATCAACCGATCTCACACCGTTATCATTTGTCCTCACAGTGTACTCATCACATCTCACATCATTGTTATTATCACATGTAACAAAATCAACACGAATTATTTCATCAGTGTCAGATGTCACATGATCCTTTTCGGATCTTACACTCTCTATTTCAGATCTCACATGATTATTTTCAGATCTTACACTATCCATTTCAGAGCTCACATGATTAATGTCAGATCTGATACTATCAGGTTCATATCTGACATCATCATCATCAGATCCCAAAGAGAATTCATCAAGATGGCTGTTAGCATCAAAACTCAAGTAAGTGCCACTAAGCAAAGGTTCTCCATCTTCATCATCTACTTCATTTGCAGGCACATATCCACTTGTCTTATCCTTCTTATCAAGACTTCTACATAGCTTACCCAATAATGAGGAAGAGTCATCTGATGCAGCATCATCAAAATCATCACCTGAAAGAGCTAGTTCATCTGACTCAGAATCATCCCTGGACTTCATCCAACCTGATTCAATTTGCTTCTCAATGCTTATATTTTCCTGAGGCAAATTTGATGGATCTTTTTCAGAAACAGGATCAACACCTTTCTCCCTCTCACAAATGTTTCCTTTACAGTCATCTAGTAGCATAAAGTTCAGTCCTTGTAGCTCTGTATCATCATTCAAAAGAGAACCAATGGATTGAGAATGCACTGCTTGACCCTGCAACATAAAAAACTTGTTATCAAGCATATCCTTATAGACTGATGGATTAGTTTTACCATTTGGAACATAATCTCCATTAACCACCACTCTGCAGTAGTCTTCAGGCAGTAGATCTGCATTCTGGTGACCAGGTTCAGCTGATAATACAAATGCAACTGGCATTATCTCTTTCTCATCCAGGGTCTCTCTTTCAGACTCAGTATCACTGTTTGCAGAATTCACATCATTACTGGAGATATAGGAGCCATAACCTTTGTGATCATTGCTGACTTTAGCATCCCCATTTGGTATCAGTGGTATTATCTTGCCTAGTTCTTCACTCTCATCCATGTCTGGAATGGGCTCAGCTGATTGGTCATCCACTATCACATGACCAGTCTCTCGACACACATGACCATTAGATATCGGGATCTGGAAAAGTACAGACAAATATTTTCACTTATTAAGAATATCTGTAATGAATCAAAAGTAATAAAATGTATTCACTGTTACAGGATTTGCACCTCTGTAATGCCCAGTTTGATCCCCCATTGTGACACAAGTAAGGGGTAAATTGATCATTTATTCAATGTGTTTTTTTTCTCTGACTTGTTTGGTTTTTTCAATCACCTCACACCAGTGTATAGCCATTATGAGCTTTGTGGTTTATGTGTTGTATCTTTTGTATGCCAAGTTGAAACTTACAGTAACCAAGTTACCTAGTAAGCACAGTATAAATAAAGAGTGTACAGTGACAGGAAACAAAGATTTTGCATTCTGCTCAGTCATGAAAATGTGCTTTAAAAGTGACTTACTTATTCTGATACTGTGATATACATATTTTAATATGGTATTCAGTTCTGGCATGAAAATGGGGTTACAGTTGAATATATATTTTGTATATGTTAGTGCATGTAGTGCCCTTTACAATACATGTATCATGAATCATCCCTATAAGCTAAAATGGATGAGTTAAAAACCTGGCCGTGAATTTATAAAACTTTGAAGACTGAGACATATTTTATTCATAATATCAAGATCAAATACCATGAATTCATTTATTTTCATGGGCATCAATTTTAATTTGTGGTTTAGAGAGCAAGAGTCCCTCAATGGGATTGACGCTCTACTGTCTGAGAAGAATTTCCAGGAATTCACGATAAGACCATTTCATCTTTTTAACTGCCAAGTGCTGAAACCATCTCTGATATTCTTGAGTGATAAAATTTTCAAATTAGCCACTGTGGCAGTCATACTGGATGTTAGATCAACACCATTTTCATTTAGGACAAACCAGACACCATTAGAAGACTTTTGGTGAAAACCCCATGCCAATGTGACCATCCATTCAGAAGAATTAGTAACAAGTTTTAAAATATATTCCATGTGGCAGCCATATTGGATGTCTGTGTGGTGTCATTTTTATTTAGGAACAACTAGGTATCATAAGAAGTCTTTTGGCGAAAACTCTTATGTCGATATGACCATCAATTCTGGAGGAGTAACAATAACAAGATTTTCACTATACCGCCATGGTGGTTATACTGTATTTCAGAATGGCATCATTTTCATACAGGACCAACAAGACACCATAAGAAGTCGTCTGACAAAAATTCCATGTCAGTATAACTTTCTATTTGGAAAAGTAGTGACAAGAAGATTTTCAAGATAGCTGCCATGCTGGCCATATTTAGTATCAGATTTTCAGTCAGTACCAACAAGATGTCATAGTCTTCTGGTGAAAACCCAATGTCGATACGACTTTCCATCTTGGATGAGTAGCAATAAGATCTTCACGATGGCAGCTGTGGTTGCCATATTGGATATCATTTTAGACCATCTAGATACCATAAGAAGTCTTCCAGTGAAAACCCCATGGTGATAAAACTTTTTCTTCAGGAGGAGTAACAATAACAAAATTTTCAAGATGGATGCTGTGGTGGCTATATTGGATGTCAGATCAGCACCATTTTCATTTAGGACTAGCTTCATTAAAAGTCTTTTAGTGAAAACACCATGCTGATATGACCATCCATTCAAGTGTTATATCAATAATAAGATTTTCAAGATAGTCACTGTGGTGACCATACTTAATGTCCAGGCAGCACCATTTTCATTTAGGACCACCAGACATCGTAAGAAGTCTTATGGTGGAAACCCCAGGTCAATATGACTTTATGTTCAGGACATTGGATGTCACATGACAGACATCAGGCCATCCCATAATATCCTCTGGTGTATAATCAGCTGAGCTAAAAAAGACGGTCATATTGTTTCTGCGGAATGCTAATTTTCCTTGGGTCTTTAAATTTGTGTTTTAACTGTAGCAACCATGAAATCCAGACAAGCATTGGTATTGCCCCCACCCCCCATGAAAGACAGTGAATTTGCAGTATCTCTGAAGCTACTTATGATAGTTCTATAAAACTTTTAGTGTTGAAAACCTCGCTTATATATTTTTTATTCTTGCAAAGTTTGAACACTTTTGCTTAGCTGGAACTTTGATATTAAAGGTACAGTTTCAAGTAATATATAAGAGTTGTTTACTCAAAAAGTCTTATGAATGACATTAGTCATGACTCTATCTGAGCATGAAAATCATGAATTATAATCATGGCATCATAGTCATAACACTACTTGAGCATGAAAATCATGAATTATAATCCTGACATCAGTCATAACACTATCTGAGCATGAAAATCATGAATTATAATCCTAACATCATAGTCATAACACTATCTGAGCATAAAAATCAGGAATTATAATCATGACACTATAGTCATAACACTATCTGAGCATGAAAATCATGAATTATAATCCTGACATCATAGTCATAACACTACCTGAGCATAAAAATCAGACCCAGACTCATGGCTCCATTAAAAATCATAATTAGAGTCCTATGATATCAGTTACAACAACAAAAATCAGCTATTGTGAAATTTTGGTAAATCTACCTGATTTAAAGGAGTTTAGGAAATATATCAGACACATGAAAAAAACTTAATGAAAACCTTAATGCAAATTTTCTCTGACTGTGACCTTGACCCCAAAGAAAAGGGGTGAGTGAGCATGTCATATGAATTGTCTGAGCTTCATAATGGTTCATGCCAAATATGATGAGAATATATCAAGGGGTTTAGGAAATCTATGAAAAACTTTTATCAAAACCTTAACAAACTGTTGCTGCTGCCACCGCCACTGGAAACGTGACTATGTCATGCTTCCCACTAATGTGGGCTTGACAATAAACTCAGGATATCTATCAGGATATATTTCATATTGACAATAAACTCAGGATATCTATCAGAATATATTCCATATTGACAATAAACTCAGGATATCTATCAGGATATATTTCATATTGACAATAAACTCAGAATATCTATCAGGATATATTTCATATTGGGACCTACATATAATATCATATTGTGACATCAGTGGTGATACATGCCTAATGGGCATCCAACTACAAACTGCATAGATCAAGATCTGTCATCACATGATATGTCAGCAGATCAGTCTACGCTGTTCCTTCTGCTAATTTTACACAAATAACATTGATCCTTATCTGCTGGTGCATTATGGGACATCAGATTTGGTATAATTGTTTATACTGAATTAACCAGTGTACATTAATCAGGGATTTACAAATCCACTTGCCCGACTCCCAGGACAAACTCAAATTTGGTTCGGGCAAGCTCAAGTTTGCAAGGCACTTACCCGCAGGCAAGTCAAAAAAATTGAGAGAGGGATACAAGATATAAGAAATTTTATTTAACATTGGAGGTCTGGGTAAAATACATAAATCAGTAGCTCTGTGCAAGCTATTTTACCGACAAGAGGTCGTGTTCAGTTCCTAATGCTTTATGTTCTGCAAGTTTTATACCCTATGATCTTGCCACAGTACACATATCAATACCTTTATTTAGTGTTTATATGTAGCGCATTATTCTTTTACATAACTGGCCACAGTTTCTTTCATCTATTGTATGTGTCATTTCCATCTTGTGGTCAATGTCAAGGTCAGTCTCGCATTTTTTCGTGCAGACATGATAATGTCATTACTTACTCTTCAAAGAAACCTTTGACAAATAATGAATATATATTTATATTTTAACTTATCAGTTACATTTTAATCATAATATTTGTACATATCCGGGATTCAACGACTTTCACGTCCTAAGTTACCCTCGCGCAGTTTGTCAGATTGCTGACTCAAAACACTCTGTTTTTCTGAGATTGTTTTGATGCATGTCACCAATTTTATGGTGAGCAGGTGTCAATTGTTAATAATATAACTATTGAGATTTCTTTGATAGGCATGTTTGGAAATAAAAAGCACTTGTCTCTAACGATTAACCACCAGGAGGATTTCATTCAAAGCGTGATTGATGTAAGAAAAATGTAGCACAAAAAGCAGTGTTTATGATCTATTGTTTACGTAATAATTACAGGAGACTGATACATAATTACTGCTAGGCATTTAATTAAATGGTAAAAAATAAGTGTTCTCAAATCATTCTCAAAAGTCGGATTGTCAAATAGTTTTATGCATGTCACCAATTTCAAGGTGACTAGACGATAACTGTTAAGTAAATCGACAAAATAAGTGTTCACAAATCCTTCAGTTGCGAGTATAAATAAATCATTACAAACAGTCTAGCCCTCTTTCTCTCTCTCTCTCTCTTACTTACTTACAAATTTAGCTATTTCCTAACCCTTTTCTACCTATCCATTAATTTGTCTATATACATGTACATATCTGCTTTAGCTCTACTAACTATATCTGCATTCCAACTCTTTCTAAATTTCTACATATCTATCTACATGTATTATTTACATATATATTTCTTGATGACTTTAATTATCGACATATGGTTTTAAAGTGCCAACAAAGATAAAAACAAAACAAAAGTTTCAATAAATATAATGCGATTTCCTTAAAATATACCATATTTTATCTTTTTGTTTTACTCATGTTAGGATATTATGTTTGAGGCAAGCTCAAATTTTCCAAGGGCAAGTTCAATTTTCCAGTCAGCTTGCCCTTGACTTTTATAAAATTTGTAAATCCCTGCAATGAACAGTACAGACCTAGATCTGCCACTGTCACACAATACACCAGAATATCAGGATCCACACTATTCAGATGAAATCACAGATAAAACAAAACAGACCCATATCTGTCATTGTCACACAATGCACCAGAACATCAGGGTCTATATTGTTCACCTGAAATCACAGACAGAACATACAGTATAGATTCAGATCTGCCTGTGTATTATATCATTATAGCAAGGCAGATATGAGTCTATTATGTTCCAAACTGGGTGTCAGTTATACATAATAAAATATGGGTGCTGATTATACAGGGATGAATATTCAGTGTTCTCCCCAGACCTTTTAAACATGTCAGGCCCAAAGAAATTCCTGCCACTTAAAAATGTACATTTCAAATGACAGCAGCCATAGACTTGAGCTGATGAAGCCCAAAATACCTTTAAAATATCTTGGGGATAACCCTGATATCGTAAGTAAACTGTTAGTACACAGTCAAATCTCTTCATCCTATAGTCAGGCTAGCCAAGTGTTTGTCAAAAAGGAATGTTCCCCTATTAATATGAGAATATACTGTGTTGAGAAATATGCCACATAATTATATTGTATCATTATTGTACCTCTACATATTCGTCTAATTGAATTCTGGTGTCTGGAACCTGAAACAGAATGTTCAAAATTGTGAGGAAAATAAGCCTACTCCAATGAACTCTATGTGATAACTTTCATATTCTTTACCAAAAATAAAGTCTTATCAATGCCAAATGTTATACTGTATGTGACACAAAACTAAACAACTTCATGGAGTAACACAAAGTCACTGCATAGAATTAATGTTCATTAGTCATCAAATTAATACAACTAAATTATAAAATACAAAACTTGTTGCACGGAAGTTATTGTTATCATAAAATGTTAATAAATTCATTGCATATACAATTTGATATTTAATGAACTTTTACATTACACACAATAATTTCTTGAAGTCATGAAGAGACATTTTCATTTCAACTGGACTTGTTCATAAAGTAAAAAGTGTTCAAAATTGGACTCATCCTTATAAAGAGCACTCAGTGGTACATATCAAGTTAGGTCAAATTAAATTTTCTGTGTAAGAGATGCCCTGGGTACAGTTTTAAAATCTGTGTTAATCTTACTGCAAACATTTACATTTATTTATCCAAGACTATTTTCAAATGAGAAAATGTAATTTTGGACAAACTTGGGATTAAATTGAAACATGTCCATAAGGATACTTAAGGGACCACACAATTCTGTCTTTTGTACATCAGTGTCATTTATATAATGGTTAAAATAATGTGTGCAATTCAGAAAAAGGATTCAAAAATGTTCTCAATAATAATAAGGTGTCCCTTATATATAGGTTACAAAGATGTGTGAAACTAAGAAAAAAGATTATTTACTGGTGTCCAATATAAACAGGTATCCCTTATAGAAATGTTACAAATGTGTGAAAGTTAGGTGTCCTTAATATAGAGGTTTCTGCCAATACAGGTTTCAATATACTCCTTGTCCAATAGGTAGTAAAAAGATCTAAGTATAGTTAAAAATTCGGAAAGGTTACAAACACCTAACCATGTTTTGTCCCTAGTTATAAGTCTGTATTTCACAGTAACATCAACATCAGCAACTTTACAAACATACAAATTTAACATAGAAACAAGCTAAATGTTATCTAACCTCCCAGCTTTGTTGGCAAGGGAACAAAGACCAAAACAAATGCCATACCTCTATCCTGCTATATGCTTCTTGTCGGCCTTTGATATACTTCTGGAACTTACTGGAAAAAATCAAAAAGTTAAATTAAGGTACTCAAATAAACTACTGGCAGCACAGAACATGCAACACTGGTAAGTTTGTAATCATTTAGACA
The DNA here is from genome assembly GCA_029931535.1 of Margaritifera margaritifera. Classification (NCBI taxonomy): domain Eukaryota; kingdom Metazoa; phylum Mollusca; class Bivalvia; order Unionida; family Margaritiferidae; genus Margaritifera; species Margaritifera margaritifera. The sequence goes on along the minus strand of JAQPZY010001628.1, from coordinate 5,993,159 downwards.
TGATTTGTAATTGTAAAATCTAATTTAACAGGCCAAGAACAGGTCAAAGTATGGAGTCTTGAATTAAACTTATTGTGTAGAACCATTATTTTATTATCAGATTTACCATAACCATGACCTTTTGACACCAAAATCAATGTGCTTCTACTTTAGTCTTTACTCTCAGTGCAAGTCATCCACAAAGCCTAATCCAAGTATGTGATGTAGAATTAATGTTGTTGTGTGAAAACCATTTTTTTCTTTCAGCCATTGACTTTGACCTTTAACCTTCTGTCCTCCAAATTGACAGGATTCTTCCTCATGCCAAATGGAAGCCATCCACAAAGTCTGGTCCAGGTCTGTGATGTAAATCTAATCATTTTTCTTCTTTCAGTCATGGTGACCTCAACATTTGACCCCAAGATCAATTCCTTACCCCATATGCAAGCTATTTGCAAAGTTTGGTAATGGTAGATAGTGGAGAATTCAGTCATTGTACAGAAATGAAACAGGAAATTGATGGATGGATGTCATAACATGATACGATCCACCTTATCACAGGCATATATATATATATAATACAATTTGCCCTAAAATATCATTCATATTGGAAAATATTTTCATAATATTGGATCAAACATAGAAATAAAATCATGATTTTACAGACTTCAAATATTCTAGCTCCAATTTTTTCTAACCTTATGAAAACTCATCTGCATCATACGTACTATATCCACACAGCACATGCACTATTTTAATGTACATACAGTGAGATACTCTACAATTAGCTGAATTGTATTCTTTCTATTTTCCTTTCTCCATCTGTCATTTACAGTATGTATGTGGTCAAAAATAAGTTCCCACCTTGAAATCCCAGTGACTTCAATGGTAATTGACACTTTTTGAAAAAGATGCAGAAGTTTTTATAGATACAATTGAATTGTATCTAAAAATGTAGAGAGAATCCTGTAATGTATCCTTGAGTACAGTTCTGATTAAGTTATGAAGATGCTTATGAGAAATGCGACATTGACTCCTGAAAAAAAAACTTTACTTGACTGTTTATAATGGCAACCTATAACCATTTAACCATTTAAAAATGTAAGGTTCCACATTTGCAAGTGTCTTCTTAGAATAAACTCAACTACTCGATACTGGTGAAATATTAATTTTATTCTAAGATAATTTCATTTTTCATACAAATAAGACCAAATGTTTTTGAATATAACAACTTTTTCAAATTAACAATATTTTCAAAATGTTATGTACTGTAGAAGTCTGTGTGATTTTGGGAAATGGTAACTCATTTATGGCCACATACTGTATAATATATGTTCATTTCCCACTCTTAGATAATTCAAATATATATTTTGTATGAAACTCACTTACATAAAATAACCAATACCTAACATTTATGTGACAAATTTTCAATTTTATTGTTCAATACATTGTGCTAGTTGCTGATTTAAACTGGTCATGAGAAAAGGTGTGATCTAGTTGATCTGGTGCATATGTAGGTCGTAAATACTAGACTAAGTTGAAAGTTAGGGAGGTTTATATTTGATAGTTTCAGTCAGACTGAATAAAGATACCGGTATCCTTAGAAGCACTAACTTGTAATTCCCCTTATGGACTCTGTCCCAGTTTAGCATTGATTTTTCCACTCATGGACTCTATCCCAGTTTAGCATTGATTTTTCCACTCATTGTTTAAGTCATGTAGGATGCTTACCCTCCTTATCTGAGCTGACCTCTTTCACGAGGGTGTAGACAATAACATTCATGTCAATCATATGAATACGATAATAATGAATTATGTGGGTGCTGTATTACAGCTCTCCCTCATTACAGCATGGAAGCTGGGTTCCATAACTGTTGACCTTGCTATATACCGAACTGCGGTACAACAAGTACAATGCTATGTACTGAACTGTGGTATAGCAATAAGAGCACTATGTGCAAAACTGTAATTTAGCAAGAATGATCAACATTCAATGAATGCATGTATGTGTGTTTGATGGGGAGAGGAATAAACAAAATGCCAGTCAAACGTATAGTAGTAATTTGTAGTTCCCCTAAACATTGATTTTTCCACTCATTGTTTAAGTCACGTAGCTGCTGTATAAACCTAACTGATCTGATCTATTTCACAGGGGTGCAGATAATAACATTCATGTCAATCATATGAATACGATAAAAATGAATTATGTGGGTGCCGTAGAGAAGTATTAAGCTCTTCCTCATTACAGCATGGAAGCTGGGGTCCATAACTGCTGACCGTGTTATATACCGAACTGCGGTACAACGAGAACAAGGTTATATACTGAACTGAGGTATAGCAAGAAGAGCACTATGTGCAAAACTGTGGTATAGCAAGAATGATCAACATTCAATGAATGCATGTATGTATGTTTGATGGGGAGAGGAATAAACAAAATGCCAGTCAAACGCATCATAAATTACACCAATTCAAATACAATGGTTACAATTTTGGTCATGGGGTCTATAGTACTACTATGTTATATCCATGAAAGGCATTATATTGAGGGAGGACTGTATACATGTATGTAAACATGCAAAGGTCAGGTTGTTCCAAATTTATGGGAGAAGAATGAGAGTGTCACAATAAAAAAAACCTTAAAAATTAGGTAAAACTTTACTTTAATGTCTGACTTCATGTTGTTTTTCCTGTTTAAAAGTGATGCCATTTTTGTCTTCTTCACTGTTTTGTTAATGAATATCCAAAGTTATAACCTGCCTTAGAATGCTGACGATTGTAATGTGATGTTTTTGTCCCAACATGAAATTGGACAACAATGCACAATGCATACACAATGTGGCAGGACATGGACTAAGCCTATCTTTATTTGTAGGGGTGGACGATTCATTGATACCAGCTTGATTCAATCCTACATCTGTTTGATTTACCATTTTAAGCATAAGTCTTTTAGATACAAAACCATAATATATAGCAATGTAAATATCAATAAGATGGGTTAATAGCAGCATCTGGTTTCAAACATGTAAGCACCCCCATTTATGTCAGACAGACTCTTCATGTAAGAAAAATACTGTTCCATTATAAAGTATGTGCACCTTTATGCACATGGCTTTTGTTTACCAACAGAATTTTTGTTTTGACTGTGTTGCTTCAACTTCATAAAGGTAGGAACAATTATTAGTAGAATTTAGTCAAGGCCATGATAACATTAATTCATTAATCTAAGTATCCTGTTCTCTGTGATTTCTGTGAACATACAAATGTTTAAAAAGGTCAAAAATCATAAACTTTCCTAATGGACAAAAATCTGCTTATTTGGACTCTTTTTATATTATGTCAGAAAATGATGAAAAAACCATGGCATATACAGTTCTCCCTCAATATAACACCTTTTATGTGGTCCATAACCGCTGACCACATTATATACCAAACTGCAGTATAACAAGATTGACTTAAAATTTGATGAATTAATGTATAGTATACCCGTGTTGGGGGTGGGGAATAAAGAAAACCACAGGCATAAATGTGGACTGCATTATATACCAAACCATGATTTAGTGAGAATGATCAAAAATTCTATATATACATGTATGTGTTTTGGGGTGGGGGTATTATGGATATAAACATTATTATGTAAATTAAAAATAGTTTTCACTTCATTGTATCTGTGTATTTAATTTTCTCAAATAACAATGTTTTAAAAAAGGATATACAATATAATACTAACCTTCATGTTCTTTTCTTTCAACCCATATTGTCATACATTTGATAGACTAGTTCTAGTACAATGGTTTTCATATAAATTTTTTAAATAATGCAGGTTGAAAATTCTCAACTTTTTACTTTTATTCTTTTTTATTGTTCTAATTTTGGTCGTTGGGTTCACAGCAGGACACATTATATCCTGAATCACATTATAATGAAGGAGAGTTGTATAACTGTACATAATTACAAGTACAAACCCCAAGTATACTACCAATTATACTAGTACAATTACAAGTACAAACCTAAAAGTTATATACAAGTATATTACCAATTATACTAGTACAATTACAAGTACAAACCCAAAAGTTATATACAAGTATATTACCAATTATACTAGTACAATTACAAATACAAACCCAAAGGTTATATACATGTATATTACCAATTATACTAGTACAATTACAAGTACAAACCCAAAGGTTATATATAAGTATATTACCAATTATACTAGTACAATTACAAATACAAACCCCAAGCATACTACCAATTATACTAGTACAATTACAAGTACAAACACTGAGCAATACACAAGTATATTACCAATTATACTAGTACAATTACAAGTACAAACCCCAAGGTTATATACAAGTATATTACCAATTATACTAGTACAATTACAAGTACAAACACTGAGCAATACACAAGTATATTACCAATTATACTAGTACAATTACAAGTACAAACCCCAAGGTTATATACATGTATATTACCAGTTATACTAGTACATTATAAGTACAAACCCCCAGGTTATATACATGTAAATTACCAATTATACTAGTACATTACAAGTACAAACCCCCAGGTTATATACATGTAAATTACCAATTATACTAGTACATTACAAGTACAAACCCCCAGGTTATATACATGTAAATTACCAATTATACTAGTACATTACAAGTACAAACCCCAAGGTTATATACATGTAAATTACCAATTATACTAGTAAATTACAAGTACAAACCCCAAGGTTATATACATGTAAATTACCAATTATACTAGTACATTACAAGTACAAACCCCCAGGTTATATACATGTAAATTACCAATTATACTAGTACATTACAAGTACAAACCCCCAGGTTATATACATGTAAATTACCAATTATACTAGTACATTACAAGTACAAACCCTGAGCATACTGGTATATGCAGGTCAAACATGCATTAGCTTATACCAGACCTGGGAACAAGTAAGAAGCTAGCAAGTAAGAGTAAATCTGCAAATGTTGATAGACTACAGTAACAGGCATGCCAAGGCAACAGGTCCTAGTATAAACAACTTCCCTAACCACATGTCTAAATCTAAATGTCCCAACATCTATAACAACATACCATGCTAAGTTAATGAATCCGCTTTGTCTAAATCTAATGGTAAATGTCCCAACATCTATAACAACATACCATGCCAAGTTAATGAATCTGCTTAATGGATTTATATTATGATCTGAGATGTCCTGAATTACCATTACTGCATTGTCTCCCTTCATATTAAATAATCTGGTCTGTGAAGTCGTTAAAATTAGTCCAACTTATCTTTAAAAAATGGACAGAGTTGTCCAAAATGATTGGTCCAACTTATATTTAAAAAAATGGTCAGTTGTCTAAAAAATTGGTACATTTTGTCTTTAAAAATTGACCAGAATCATCCTTTATCAAAGTGCATGGAGATGAGTTCAACTGGAGTCATGTTGTCTTTAATTTGAGTTGTCCTGTTTCCTTTAGAAACACAATTTTTCCACAAACACCATACATGGGGAATTTTTCTGTTGTTTTAATTCACAATTTTTATGACCTGCTCATGAACACTTTCATAATGCAGAATTATGAGAATTCTGACACTATTATGTCTATCTCTATCATTTTACTATCTTTCACTCAGCAGTGTTTAGTCAAGATTGTGATGATGTGCTGTTAAACACTACATACATATATTCATACATAAATATATACATACATACACCATGACACTATATACCGGTTTTATAAACCATTCCTACAATTAAACTACAAAATCACAAATATATAAAATAAAGATTTCCAAAACTTGGAAATTTGAAAATTTCGGCAATAAGAAATTTTCTCCACATGTGAAACCATAATCCCTAAAATTAAATAAAAACAAATTTTTCATTCACCACATTTGTAAGAAAATGTTGAATATTACTGATACAGTCTTTGTACTGTATATGGTAAGTCAAGAAAATAATGTAACATAGAAATTAATGTGAAAAAAGAATACATGATCAAGATACATTTATTCTAGTTCCTATTTATATTCCTATTGTAATAAACTGTTTCATTTTCAATCTTAAAATCTGCAAACCTTTGATTATTTTTTAGTTCAAATATCTGCTGCTAATGCAGTGATTGGATTTTTAATTTTTTTTTTACTTTGGATATACAGTATCACAGTGAACCAATTTTCATGCCCCAGTTTATCTGCATCTAAAATATAATACTGACTTGCTATCTTCCATAGTAATCTTGTTAGGTATTTAAATCTCTGTAAAACACTGGACATTGTGGCTTACAAGGATCGAGAGCAAACACCTATCACTGACATATAATATGCTCATAGATTCAAACAGCTACCCATAATAGATGTAAGCCCCCCTCCACCCTTCTGGCTACTAATCTTGAAAAATGCAGTGGTGGAGGGTGGGAGGTAGGGGAGACTAATTTTGATGACATAATACTTACCTGTCACTATTTTACTATTGTGTATCTTACCTTTCCAGCACAGAAATGACCTTTGTCCATATCATAAAAATTTGATCCTCCCATTAGATGGAAAATTCTAGAAAGTTCAAAACTATAACAACACAGACCCAGTCTGTTCCCCACATTATAGGCCCATGCACAGTAGCCATCATCCTTTTATGGACACAGATTACTTGTGGGACATCAGAGTGGGATGGGGAGAGGGAATCTGGCAATAGCAGCAGGTAAGTATTACAGCATTAAAATTAGTTTTACTGCCCCAAAACAAGAGTACCTTGATGGGACTGACACTCTACTGGCTGAAAACAATTTCCAGGAATTCAAGATAAGACCATTTCTTCCTTTTAACTGCTGAGTGTTGAAACCACCTCTGATATTCTTCAGCAAGATTTTCAAATTAGCTGCTGTGGTGGACATATTGGATGTCAGACTGGCAACAGTTTCAATTAGGACCAACTAGACATCATAAGAAGTCTTCTGCTGAAAACCCCATGGCAATATTACTTTCATTCAGGAGGAATAGCGATAACAACATTTTTCAAGATGGCAAATGTGGTAGTCATATTGGACATCAGATAGGCACCATTTTCATTTACAACCAACTAAACGTCAAAGAAATCTTCAGGTAAAAACCCCATGGCAATATTACTCTTCATTTAGGATGAGTAGTGATAACAAGATTTTCAACATGGCCATACTGGTCATCAGATCAGTGCCATTTTCATTTAGGACCAACTAGACATCACAAGAAATCTCCACACAAAGAGAAGGGGCATGTGTACCTCCTTGTCACATAAGCCATGCTACCACTGATGTATCGTAGGAGGAGACCATCACACAGCAACTCTTTATTTTGTTCACGCACCCATGCAGAGCTAAAAGTACTGCCCTCATTTCCAAATTATCTATGTGTAGGGTAGATTCTTCCCTGGACCACAAACCCTGAAGGACTAGCCCTTCAGCTCCAAGTGATCACCCCACCCCAAATCTGCAGTTTCCAGTTCAACATGAGGAGAAACTGGTGGGGGCACAAGTGTTGTCGTCCTAGGGGAACCAAGTCCACCATGGAGTTTCCAAGGGACAGAGATAGGTGAGCTGACAACAAAGTTTTGGCTCTTGGTGCCTCCAAAAGGGCCAAGGATTCTGTCTACTCTTTCCATTGGGACATACACTAATGCCCTGTTCGTGAGGAAATTCATCCTCATATATACAAAATCCTGAGATGGAACAAGCTCCAATTTCTCAAGGTTTTGTATAAAACCCAGCCAGGTCACTACGGACCAGCAGCAAGACAGATCTTGTCTGAGGAACTCTAAGAGGCTATTGTGGATCAACCTGTCATCAAACTACTCGATAAGGATCCCCAGTGACCTTAGGTGGACAACAACTGCTTCCATTTCTCGGGAAAAAGCTCTGGATGTGGAGGCTAGGCTGAATGGCAGAGCATGAAATTGGAAAACCTCCCATTCCAGACAAAACTGGAGGTACTTCCTGTGGTCTCCATCTTTAAAGGTTCCTCCTGAAGAAAGTTGTTAAAGGCATCAAGGTCAATAATCAGCCAAAACTTCCCGCCTTTTGGATAGCAGAAAAATCTGTGAGTAGCCTGAAGACTGGTAATTTAAAACCCTCCCTACTGCACCATTCTGCAAAAAGGAGTGCACCTCTTCCTTTAACTACACCAGATCTGACTGGTGGAATAGCATGAGGGTCCTTACTAGAGGAGGATGTTCCCAGAACTGAACTGAAGCTGGTATCCTCTGTTTATAATTGAGAGGACCCACCCATTGTCTGTGATGCTCAACCAGACCTCTGACAAGTTGGCTAGTCGAGCATCTATGGGAATTGTTGGAAGAGGGATGTATTGCAGGAAAGAGATCGAGTCCCTAGGGCTGTCCCCCCTCCTTAGGAAAGGGAGAAAGGCCCAAAAACTTCCTCCCTGGGCCTTTCCAGTGACAAATCTAGCAACCAATGGAAGAGTGGCAGGTTTAAGTTGGGGTTGTTTCTTGGACTGGGCCTTTTTAAAGAACTTCACTGACAGCCTCTGGGGACAATTAGGATGAATGCACTTCCTCTTAGGTTTTTACAGGCCAGGAATAGATCCGAGGGACCAGTGTTAATGAACCATCTGGTCTTGAGATACCACAGAGGGAATGAACCCTCCAAAGAAGGGATTTTAGCAACCGCCTCCAGCAAGTGATGTAGCACAGCTAGAGACAGAGATTCCTCCTTCAGCAAGCTGCAAAGAAAAGACTGGCGTGTGAGGCAATGTAGACAAGCAACCTAGCCGTAAGTTCCAACACCTCATGGGGAGAGGCTTAAGGGGTCAAGCAGGGGAGTGTACCCTGTAGCTAGCCACAGAGACCAGAGGTCTCAACATGTGTGTGTGTGGGGAATGACCACCCTTTATGGTGCTTAGCAAACTCTTGAACCTTACAAAACCTTTGAGAAACTTCCCTGACCATAGCCAAATGGGGGACCAAAAGGAGATCTTGGTATGAGGTAACCCCGGAGAGTCTCTCCAAACTGGAGAGACCTTTCTTGTCATCTGACCCATAGGGCTTGGGAGGGAAATTCATGGGTAGAAGACAGTAAATTTCATTTACTGTCTTATCAAACGACCAGATATTTTCCTCCTCCACTGCCTGAGTCAATGGTTTGGAGGCAGGGGACCCAAAGGGATGAGAAGGCACCGTCTCAGCCTATTCTGCATTGAACTCAAGACTGACAGGATGTCTTCAACCTGCTCTCACTCCTGGGAGGCAGAACTTTGCATCACCATGTATATCAGATGCAGGGGAGACCTAGTGGTAGGGATAGCCTCATCCTGTAACTCCTCATTTGGAGCAAGGTGACTGTCCCTAGTGGCAGACTTGGCAGGAGGATGAGAATGCTTCTTGACCTTCCTTGAGCATCTGGGGCAAGAAGACCGGCCTCCCTCCTTTCTTTCTATCTTCACTTTATAAGCAGATGACGGCAGGCCATGACCAGCAACATCAACCTTGCTATGAGGCCAAAGTCCTGATGTCCATGGCAGCATAAATGGGAAGGACAATTCATTTCTCTGAAATGGATATAGGGAACGGGGGATGCTGATCCAATTCTCTTGCCTAGTCTGGTGTGCCAACTCCCAGTCACCAATGGGACTTATTGGTAGCCTGACAAGGGGGGTCTTGACCTGATCCTTGTCCCCATACTGAAAGGGACTCTAATGACCAGTGACCAGTACTCGCAGACTGGTGACCAGTACCCAGTAACTGGTGAAAGCTGATTATTACCTGGTGCCCAGTGAGCAGTCACTGGTAAATTACTGGACAGGTGACTCTGATCTCCTGGAGGACCCCTCCTCAGATCTTACAGAGCAAGATCTTAGCTCTCCCATTCCAGGGCATCTCAATCTGCCTTTCACCATCACTGGGCTATGGGCTCTGAGAGGGTGCTGGTCCTTTCTCACAGTGGGTGTAACTTGCCCTCTACCATCACAAGGCTGTGGGCTTGGAGAGGGTGCTTCCTTAGTAGGGATGCTGGACCTAACCCTGATAGACACTGATTGAGTTGGAACAACCATCAGTGATCCAAGTGCCTTGTATGTTTCCACAGAGACTGATCCCATATGCTCCTGGGATTGAGGATTGCCCTTCACCACTGAAGAGCTCATCTTCTTCTTTTGAGACCTGAGGGACTCAGTGAAGGATCCAGTGTGTTCATGAGATAAGGAGGAAGAGGGCCCTTTCCTCCTCCCCTTATAAGTGTGTCTGCTTTCTGCAAAGTCCCAGACCTCATCCAACCATAAGCAGCAAAAGGGACATGCATCTGTCCATTGGCAATCAGTACAAGCAAGGCAAGTGGGGGGTGTATCCTATGTTTTGTTTTATGCCCATATTTGCCCCCGCTCTACAGAATACTGCTGCAAAAAAAATCTCTGAAAACATGGAACAATAATAAAAAATGATGATTATCATATTTATGAAAGGCATGAGACCTGAAGTCAAATGCAGTGTAATAACAGCAATACCTTACCTTAATGATAATGATGAGTGGTGTGAGACCTGTGGTCAAACACCATCAAACATCAGCAATATTTAACTTGAGTATTGATGACATTAAATGTAGTGAAACCAGCAACACACAATATACATAATGCATAAAAAAAGAGGGAATGCGACTCCGACTCATGCTATATGATAATGAATGGTGTGCTACCTGGGAACAAACAAGAACAAACATCAGCAATACTTAACCGGGGTATTGATGACAATGAATATAGTGAAACCAGCAAAATGCAATATAATTATAAAGTACAAGAATGAGGAGAGAGGTAATACTGCGACCAAATAGGCAATGGATTGAGGGTATAAACACTCTAGATATATGGCAAACCATATTATTTAGATGCCAGACACGCATTCTTTACACAAAAGAAGGCAAAATTTCTCAAGAGCACTTTGAATTGAACTGATCCAAAATGTTGTCTGAAAAAGGATGATGGTTGCTGCACATAGGCCTATGATGTGTCAGACTGGGTCTGTGTTCTTCTAGCTCTGAACTTTCTAGAACTTTCCATCAAATGGAAGAATGGAGATTTATTATACAGACATGGGTAATTTCCATCCTGGAAAGGTAAGCTTAACAATAGCGACAGGTAATATATTACTGGCATTAAACTAATGTTTCTTAGGTGAGGTAAATTTTATGTATGACAGTTAGTGTTATTAGGGGCCATGTGAGGTAGGGAAATTTTGCTTTGTATCAAACAGAAACATCTTAGAAATACAGCATTTTCTTATTTAGTAGATATATTGCCATAAGGAATGACAGTAAGTCTGCCTCCCACCCCACCCCCTTAATAATAGCAGGAGGAAGACATCAGCTTTCAGAAAAAAGATTACTGTAGAACATTAATACTTGCAAAATACTTACACAAAACAAATGGTTATAAGTACCAAAATAATTATGCAGCCTACTCCAATCATAATCATGCCCCATAATGGGAATTCTGAAAAGAAAAGAGAAGAAATTAAATTATTACTGTGATCATTATTTTTCAAACTCTAATAGGAAAATTTGGTATTTTTTAACTGATAGTAATGAAGTTCATGATTAGCTACGTAATACTTTGAATTTATGGATTTTCCTAGGTATCAGTTTTCATGATTTTTGCAAAAACTGGAATCTTTTTGCTGGTACAGTGAAATCCCGCTATAATATACTTCATTATAACACAAATTTGGATACAGCATGATTGTGTTGTGACTCTCAAAATTTCACAATAATTTCTTGAAGTACTACACAGCTCTAGTACCAAATAAACAAGAGTTCAATTTAATACTTTGGCAAGATGTGTTGTGGTCTTGAATAAAACAGTTGATAATTGTTACTGTAATTATTATTGAATCATGAACAATATAGCCATTAAGTATTCTTAGTGTTTGTCTTCGATTCATTCTGTGTACAAATCTTTCTCAATCAAGGGTAAACGATTGCCAATAAATGTTTGATCAGTCATCTGGCATACACAACCAAGCACCAAAAAATGTAGTGGTCTAAAAAGTTTCTCACCCTAATTCATACATAGAGAATTAGTAATGCATACCATTTGATTTAACAAAGGAAAGAACAGTATGGAATTCTTAAAGCTTGTGCAAGAGGGACTTTCTTTATCTATTCACAATCCCATCTGAAAACAACTAAAGAAGTATAATTTTATATCAGATGATGGTAGACATGGAGATTCCTGTACAAAATGGCCATTTTTGCAAGTCATTGAGAGTTATTTTTTCCAAGGCATTGTCGATAAAACTGGTGCAATGTTATGCTTTTACTAGTTCACCTCCTACAGCAATGAAAATTGTTTTGAAAGAAGAAATCTAATACCAGTAATACCCATCATATCTTGCTGAAAATTATTGTCATATCTTTAATAAATATTTGCCAAATAATCAAGCATGAACTTATCATTTGATAAATATGCTAAATACAAAAATGTGAGTACAATGAATACCTTCTTTGTATGTGCGTGTGTCGATTTCATCTGTGGGTGGTCCTTCCCCTGCTGATGTTGTTGCTGTAAGCCAAACTTTGTAGCGACCCCCTGGTTTCAGTTTTGTTATTGTATAATTGTGGATATGTTGCTCAACTGACACTGGAGTCAAATGAAGCACTGAAAAAAAAAATGAAAATGTGGAGATCAGAAAGACAGCTTAAATTCTTTAGAGAGGATTAGACTTCTCAGGCAGGACAAAGCCGGCCACATTTTTGCACATAACTTTTAACCCCAGGAATTTAATGTCTCATTAAACACAATTGCAAACAATGATTATTTTCATATTATATCTAATTTCAAAATACATGTAGTGTTTGTAAACATATTCTAACATATATGCAAATGAAACAGGCCTTCCAATTTGTCAAACATAAAAAATTTGTGGCAGTTAAATTTACAATACACTGTTGGAAAGATTGACACCACTGTGACATAATGGTACTCTTAGTTATGTCATGCTTCACAGAATGACAGATTTTGCATGTCATGCTTCACAGAATGACAGATTTCACATGCCATTCTTCATTGAATGACAGATTTTGCATGTCATGCTTTAGAGAATGACATAGTTTGCATGTCTTGCTTCACAGAATGACAGATTTGGCAGGTCATGCTTCATACAATGACAGATTTTGCATATCATGCTTCATAGAATGACAGATTTGGCATGTCATGCTTCACAGAATGACAGATTTGGCATGTCATGCTTCACAGAATGACAGATTTGGCAGGTTATGCTTCAAGGAATGATATATTTTTCACAATGTCTGCTTAAAAAATGCATTAGAATTAGGACAAAAATCTTATATTTGTGACTTGGGAACAACACTAATGGCTCTATTGTAAATATGTCCACTTAATTTGCAGCAGTAAAATACTATGACAGCCTCCAAACCTCATACACAGGATTGTTATACAATCAATGCAGAGCAGAAAGGTTAATGAATTCTTTAGAGAAGACTTCTTTTGATTTATTTCCTGCCTTTCTTTATTTCAAACACTGCTAGTAACATAGCAGATACAAATGTCTTCATCAGCCTTGTAAAAACATATATGGTGTTATCAACAACATTCCTGTGGACTAGACATGTACCCCAAAACCTATATCTATTCCACATTGCCTTCTCACATGGGTGATCTGTGTCACACATACTTATAAATGAAACTAGAAAAAGTCACAGAGTCACAGCATAATGCTGGTAACAACCAACTTCCATCCGTAAATATATGAAATTGATAGACAAGGCCCTTAATTCTGTAAACAATGAAGTAGAAGAAATGAAAACATCATAAACGACACACATACTTGCCATATTCCCAGACAGTTTTGGGGTTTTTTTTGGACTAAAAAAATTGCGTTTTGAGGTCTCGAGGGGGGTCAGTGCATATGACCCCCCCAAAAGTGATGTCATCCAAATGAGAATAAGCCATCTTTTCAAATCAGATTTAAAGGAGATGACTGGAAATTCATATCTGAATAAAAGAAAATACCATCTGTTTTCTCTGAAGCATTTAATATAATTACAAACAAATAAATGGTAGACTTAGCATAGAAAATAACATCACCACACACATATGTACACATGGTCACAACCTCACAGACATTAAATACAAAAATACACCAAGTTACTGTCTTTAAAATCCATTGAACAGTGGAATGTAGTTTTAATTACAATCAGTCTTTGCTGCTTTCAATAGTTCAGTAGTTGGTTTGAAGGTAATGAAAGTGTCATTTGTGTTCATCTTTGCACTCATTATAGATTGAATGGTGGTGTTGTCCAACCTTCCCTGAAGATCTTGTTGAATTTTTCTAAGCATAGAAAATGATCTTTCTGCATCTGCATTGCTGTGAAGCAGTGTCAAACATGCAATGGCCACTTGAGTCAGATTATGACTTTTCCAACTACCAAAATTGATTGATTGATTTTGGATCAACGATGTGTGAGGCCATTCGGCCATGTACATCGGTACTACCAAAATAATGTTGCATTTTATATATGGAGTAAAAATCCAACTTAAAAGAAACGTTGCCTCTGATCACAAACTCTAATAAAGATGGCTTCAACATTCTCATTCAGTGGAGTCAGTGATGTGTAATAACATTTGTTCTTCAACATGCATTTCTTTGATGTACTTAATTTCAGACAAATTGGGTTGTTCCATTTAGTGTACTTTACCTATGCAAATTAGCCTAATGGGCTCTCCCTCAGCAGTGCTCAAAGGATTTAACATGACAGATCACCCTAGCTATTGTGAGCCAATTAAGTAAATCTCTGAAAGGTGGCTGTTTATCTCTGACTGCCTTACCTTTTAATTGCCTCTAAAACAGATGTATAAACTGCCCCAAGGATAGTTTTACATGAGCTCTGAGCAGGACTGTTTACTGTTTATACATACACAGATTACGGGAATATATCCTGATGGTCAAGAAATGTTTTGTTTGTTTTTTGTTTGTTGTTTTTGTGGGATTTTTTTTTTTTTTCTCGCTAAGATTGCTGAAAATAGTGTTTTTAAAAACCAGACGTGTAGGGGGGTTGGGAGTCTAAAATAGTGTTTTTTGCATGACACGTGTTATGGCATGTATGAACACATCTACACCAACTAGACTGTTTTCATGATTCATTGCATCATGATACGTTGAATGGCTCTTAAACTATGCTAGTTATGGCAATCTCCAAAGTGAAGAGATGAAATTGATTGAAAAGGGGATGTAACTCCTTTATGAATGGTGTTGCAAAAGCTAAATCTTTAAAAGGCAAAATGTTCATGTATTAGGTGTTAAATTAATTTCATTATATAGCGAATATTAGCTCAAATCTTGGACTTTAATATAAACATATTAGAACACTATTGTAGAGTAAATAGTTATCTAAATACAGACATCAAGAATTATCACTTTTTCATTAAAAATGGATAATTTTAACTACCGTATAGCCTCGCATATAATACAGATCCAAATGCAAACAACATAGACCCTGATCTGCCATTACATAATGCGCCAGCAGATCAGGGTCTATGTTGTTTGTTCTACTGATTAGTCCTTACAAACTGCAAAAACCCTGATCTGCCGGTGCATATTGCGATGGCAGATCTGGGTCTCTGCAGTTTGCAGTTGGTATCTGCTTACACGCAAGTATATATGGTAGTTAGGGGTCCAAGCAATGCAAAATCATTAAAAAAATCTATAGGTTGGTGTGCATTGTCTTGCACTGCTCCTAGTTGAATATCTATCCCCAAGTAAGGGTCATTACATAGAAAAGTATGGGTAAAAAAGTACCATGTCACTAATTGTTCATAAAATGATAGCAGAATGAGTATTAAAAAAATTCATCATATTTGCATAGCTTGAGAAGCATAGACTCATCTTGCCAAATACATAAAGAAAAGGGTATCTTGGTTTGCAAATTTTTCCTGTACAACACAATTATTTGAGATCACATTGATTTTCCACAAATGAAAGCCTTAGCAGCCAATTTATCACAGATTGAAAATCACTAATGATTTCATAAGGTTTTATAAACTTTTCATTGACTATATCATTGTCTTACACAGGAACATTGTGTAAGCATTTCTCCTTTTTCACTATTTAATGAGAGACAGAAGTCACAACCACCTAATTTTACATCCCGTCTCTCCCAAGACTTTTAAGTGGTACAAGACACCTAGGTCAAAAGCGATCTTATAATGTCATGATCATGTAATTTTGAGCTATATGAGTTGATTTACTAAAATGGAACACCTCAACAGTTAAATATACTTAAAATATGAGTACCATGAACCACATATTATACACCCACCCCATGTGTGATAATCCTTGATGAAAGCAAGGAACTTACTCTAGAACAAACATTATTCTGTGTTATGTATGATGTTTATATAATATTATAAATATTTTAGGAAATTATAAATGTTTCTTCACTTTAATATTTGCTTAAATCTTAATGTTATCAGGAAAAACATGTTTAACTAGTGTCCTTGAATTAGGTTGTTTTGATCAATATGTTTTCTCAATTTGAAGGTCAAGGTTGATTTTTGTTTTGCAAGTAAAAATTCCATTAAGATGACTCATGTTCTAGAACATTCTGTCATGTGACCAATCTTTATATATGCCATGTTTGGTGGACATTTATTCAGTTTTGACATTACCATCAGTCTTGTAAAGAGCTATTACAGTTGTGAAAATTCATTCCAAATTCTAAGAGAGGAATTATTTTAAATATTCATTGGATTATAACAGTGCTCATAAACTTTTGGATTTTGGATTTTTAATTGATGATTTTGGAATTTATGTGAACTTATTCAGAGATTTTGGAATACTTCATTTTGACATCAGCACATCAAAGATTACTAGTACATCAGGACTTTGGAGACCATTAGCACATCATAACATTCAAGGACACAGCCGTGAATTCGGAACATTCTATATTTAGGACTTGTGATTAGAAAATCATTCTTATTGGATTATTAGGATTTCAAAACACATTACTGTAAGTGACTTTTTGATTTTTCATTTTAATTATCTAGTAATAAATTGCTTGTTGATTTTTACTTGATTTGTTGGTTTCACTTTCTTTCTGTTACATTTTTCTTAGACCATAGAGTCGTAACATCTGCAAAATCATTTCTCTTTGTGCCACAATGACCCTGACCCTTGACCTGTTGACCCTAACATCAATAACTTTGCTCAAGATAGATTGTGTAGAACTGGAGTTATTTGTATAGAACAAGAGTCCCTTGAAGGGGCTGAGGCTCAGCTGTCTGAAAAGAATTTCCAGGAATCCATGACAAGGCCATTTTTTCTGTCCTTTTTGTTCTTTTTAACTGCTGTGTGTAGAAACCATTTCTGATAGTCTTTAAAAACTCCAACATACAAAATTTGGTAACAAAAACATTTTCTTGTGAACATGTTGGAGTTAACATGTCTACAAGATACCTGTAAGTGCAGTACAAAATTCTTTGTCATGGCCTTTGACCTCAAACCTGATTACATGGATAGAAAAATCACTGAACTTGTCTCAGACAATGTCAAGATATACCAACATGATAAATTTGAGTAAATCTTTCTATAACAATTTAAAAAACAAAAAAAGAAAACCCAACAATGTTATTTAAGTGGCATTGTTCAAGGTATTCATCAGATATATCCACAAACTCAGTTTGATAAAAATCCATTCATATTTGTTTGTGTTATCGTGTTCACAAGCCAGTATGGATAAAAACCTTAGTCAGGACCTCTGATCATGAAATTACTAAGTCAGTGTCAGAGTGCTATCAACTTGTTTATTGGAATGCAACTAAATCCAAAGTCTGGTCAAATTTAACTTGTATATGTACACATTACTGTCTTCATAAGCTCTATGAAGTACAAAAATGCAATCAACAACCTCTGACTTGACCCCCAGGTCAATAAAATCTGGTTTTTAAAACTCCATCACAAAAGTGCAGATATGTTGGTTGTCAGATCTGCACCATTTTCATTCAGAACCAATTATTGCAAATGTTTTAGTGAAAAACCCATTTTAAAACCACCACTCATGCAAGAAGAGTAGTGATAACAAGATTTTCAAGATAGCCACTAAGGTGCCATGTTGGATGTCAACTGAGCACCATTTTCCTTCAGAACCAGCTACATACTGTTTTAATAGTATTTTAGTGAAAACCAAATGTTCATAAGACCATCCATTCAGGAGAAGTAGCCATAAAAAGATTTTTATGATGGTCATCAAGGCAGCCATTTTGGATTTGTTTCAAGTTTTGTTAAGTTTAACACCATTTTTCACCACATGATAGGCTCATACATGGTAGCCAGTATATTTGGCGAAGGAATAAAGAACATGGGAAGACCCTGGGAAGAACCACTGACCCACAGGAAGCTACTGGCAAGTTTTCTCACATACCCATATTGGTCAAGCTGAGACTCGAACTCATGAGGACAGAGGTGAGATGTGTGAGTGTTCTGTAAAGGTGAGTGCCTTAGATCACTCAGCATCCCAGGTCCCCGACTATATCAGAAGTAAGAAGTGTTGTTTAAATGTTGGTATGGCCATGCATTGAGAAGTAACTGTTAGAAGATTTTTTGAATTTTGGGAGGTTACATTGGCATAATTTTCATTTAGGAACAAGAATAAATAGAGAGAAGGGTTTCAATGAAAACTCAATGTCAATATGACCATCTCCTCAACAGGAAGGGTGATAACAAGATTTTCAAGATGGCCACCATTGATCAACACCATTTTTATTTAGGACAAACTATTTATCATAAGAAGTCTTTCAGTAAAAACCCCATGACTACAGGACCATCTGTTCAGGAGAAGTAGCTATAACAAGATTATTATTGGTCTGACCAGCACCATTTTCATTTAGGACCAATGGATATCAGAAAAAGTGCTTTAGTGGAAATCCAATGTTACTACAAAAATCAATTCTGGAGAAGTAGCAATAACAGTCTATTCAAGATGGCCATCACTGCTTTGAAATTGCAGATCTAAGTATTATTTTCATTTAGGACCAACCAGACATTATAAGACGTTTTACTAGATGTTCATGGGGAGACATTTTCATTTAAGATAAACTAGGATTCATAAGAAGACTTTTAGTGAAAACCTCATGTCAATACAATCAAACATTCAGGAGTAGTAGCCAAAACAAGATTTACAAAATGGCTGCTGTTGGGGCCAAATTGGATGTCAGATTAGCACCATCTTCATTTAGGACCAAACAGACACCATATAAGAATTCTTTTGGTGAAACCTGAAACCCTTTGTCGATATGACCATGCATTCAGGAGGAGTAAAGGTAAAAGATTTTCAAGATGGCTCACATGGTGGCCATACCTGATGTCAGATCAGGACCATTGTCATTTAAGACCAACCAGACATCATAAAAAGTCTTCTGGTGAAAACAAGATGACTATCCATTAAGGAGGAGTAACGATGACAAGATCTTCAAGAATGCCACTATGGTGGCCATATTGGATGCTAGATTGGCACCATTTTCAAATAGGACAAACTAGACATCATCAGAAGTCTTTCAGTGAAAACCCCATGTCAAGATGACCATCCATTAAGGCAAAGTAGCAATAACATTTTCAAGATGGCCACCATTTCAGGTGTCAGATTGGCACCATTTTCATCTATGACCTGCTTAAAATTGAAATGAATATGTGTGTAAAGTTTCATGGTGTTCCTCCAAGTAATTTAGGATAAGTAGCAATAAAAACGTTTTCTAACGGATGTTCAAGAAATCAAGAACAGAGAGATGGATGATGGACAAAAGGAAATCACATAGGTTGTTATAACCAGTAGGGTTAAAAACTTTTTCTTCTTTCAGATACAGTGACATTGACCAGAGACCAAAATCAATAGGCTTCTTTTTCTTACCCAACATGCAAGTCATCCACAAACTTTGGTGAAGGTACATTGTCAAAAACTGACATTTTTGTGCAGAAACCATTATTTTTCTTTCAGTGACAGTGAAAATGACTTTTTACATTTTTACCCCAAAATCAAAATGCTTCTTCCTTACCCCAAGTGCAAGCCATGCACAAAGTTTAGTCCAGATCTATATAGAACAAGTGTTATTGTGTGGAAAACATTTTTTTCTTTCAGTCAGTTACCTTCACCTTTGGACTCTATAAAATCAAATGCATTTCACATATCCCAAGAGCAAGTCATCAGTAAAGTCTGGTTCATGTATGTGATGTACAACTAATATTTTGTGGAAATCATTTTTCTTCTTTCACAGTGATCTTAACCATTGAGTTTTTGACCCCAAAATCAAAAGGCTTCTTCCATGACCAATGTGCAAGCCATCCACACCATCTTTCAGTCAATGACCTTGAACTTTGACCCCAAAATCTATAAGCTTCATCTTTACCCCAAGAGCAATCCATTCAGAAAGTTTGGTAACTGTACATGGTTGAGAATTCGAGTTATTAAGAAAGAAACAAAATTGGCAATGGATGGATGGAAAATATAAAATAATATGACAGCATTTGGTGGGCATATAATACAAGAGTCTCTTGAAGGAACTGATGCTCTACTGCCTAAAAAGAATTTCCAGGAATTCAAGATCAGACCATTTCTTCCTTTTAACTGCGGAGCGTTGAAACCATCTTTGATATTCTTCGGTGATAATAAGAGTTTCAAATTAGCCACTGTGGTGGACATACTGGATGTCAGCTTGGCACCATTTTCATTGAGGACCAACAAGGCATCGTAAGAAGTCTTCTGGTGGAAACCTCATGTTGATATGACTTTCTGTTTTGGAGGAGCAATAATAACAATATTTTCAAGATGGATGCCATGGTGGCCATATTGAATATCAGATTGGCACCATTTCTATTTAGTAGCAACTAGACATCATAAGAAATCTTTTGGAGGAAGCACAATGTTGATATGACCAGCCCTATAACAGAAGTAGTGATAACAAGATTTTCAAGATGGCCATTGTGGCAGTCATATTAGAAGTCGGATCGGCACCATTTTCATTTTGATATGACAATTCATTCAGAAGAAATAGTGATAACAAGATTTTCATGATGACCACTCTGACATGCATGTCTGAATGTCTCAATGGCACCATTAGAACCAATTAGACATTATAAGAAGTTGTTTCGTAAAACCCCTATGTCGATACAATCATCCTTTCAGGAGGAGTAGTGATAACAACATTTTCAAGATGGCCACTGTTGTGGCTATATTGGACATCAGATCAACACCATTTTCATTTTGGACCAAATATACATCAGAAGACGTCTTCTGGTGAAAACCCAAAGGCAATATTACTTTTGATTCATGAGGATTATCAATAACAAGATTTTCAAGATGGCCACTGTTGCAGCCATACCAGATATCAGACTGACACCATTTTCATTTAGGACCAACTAGACATCATAAGAAGACTTCTGGTGAAAAACCCCAAGGCAATATAACCAGTAGAGCTAAAAAAAACATAAGCATAAGCAGATACAAATTACTTAAATAATCAGCCTCATTTAAATGAGTTGCTTTGTTACATGCAACATCAAAAACTCAAAACAACAAACACTTGAGCAAACAAGATGCCCAAGTGTGTCTGATCTCTTACACCTGCTTACATAACTTGACAGTTGCCTGTTTCATACAGCAGGTTTATGTAGTATTGTAAGAACACAACCTATGTCAACTATTGTGTTGATATTATCTATTTTAAAGTGAAAGTCTGGTTCAGGTACATGACACAGAACTAATGATATTTTTTTAGAGACCATTTTTCTTCTTTCAGTTATAGTGAACTTGACTTTCGAGTTATTGAGAACTG
Organism: Margaritifera margaritifera; assembly: GCA_029931535.1. Lineage (NCBI taxonomy): Eukaryota > Metazoa > Mollusca > Bivalvia > Unionida > Margaritiferidae > Margaritifera > Margaritifera margaritifera. The sequence continues at coordinate 5,971,351 of JAQPZY010001628.1, read as the reverse complement.
AAATTGACAGGCTTCTTCGCTGACGCATGTATGTGATGTAGAACTAATGTTATGGTGTGGAAGCCATTTGCCTTCTTGCTGTCATGGTGACCTTGACCTTTTGACCAAAAATTGATTGGCTTCTTCCTTATCCCAAGTGCAAGCCATTCTCAAGGTATGGTAACAGTACATGGTGGAGATTTCAAGTTATTGTTTGGAAACAAAAATTGGCAATGGATGGATGGACAACAATATGATCTGCCCTTTGGTGGGCATATAATTAAAAAAAACATGAGCATAAGCAGATCAAAATTACTTAAATAATCAGCCTTATTTGAATGAGTTCCTTTGTTACATGCCACCTCAAAAACTCATTTCACTAAACAGGCTTATGTAGTATTGTAAGAACACAACCTATGTCACCTATCTCCCAAACTCTACATCATGTTGATTTTAGCTATTGTACTATATCTTTATAAAATTCTTTCTAAAGATAAAGGCATAATTAATACACATAGCATTTTACTCATAAACGAAGATCTTGATGATATATATACCATTTACCAAGTTTGATAGAAACTGGATGAAAAATATAGTCTTCAGAACTAGAGAGGTAACAGGCTCAGCCAATCAGAAATGTATTTGCTAGATTGTGGACAAGCTCAGCCAATCAAATGCAAGGTCACATCATTAATATGTATGAATTACACTCATAATCATGCTCAACCAAGATCTTGATGACAGAGACCTATTTACCAAGTTTGACGAAAATCCTATTTAACAAAAATACAGTATCTAGAATGGTAAAAAAAATCAGCTGATTAGATGCAAGATCACCTCATAAATATGTGTAAGTCCCACTCATAATAAAAATCATTCAACATCTTGATGATATTAGTCTAATTTACCAAGTTTTATATAAACTGGGTCAGAATAGTCTCTCAAGTGGAAAGAAGCTCAGTCAATCATATGCAAATCACCTCATTAATATGTAAAGATTTTGCTCATAATATAACACATTACATGATATAAGCCTATTTACCAAGTTTTATATAACTAGGATCAGAAATAGAGTCACTAAAGTACTGACAAGCTCAATCAGATTCAAAATCACCTCATTAATATTCATGGGTCTTGCTCAAAATTGTATTCATCCAAGATCTTAATGATTATGCCTGTTTACCAAATCTGACCAAAACTGGATCAGAAATACAGTCTCCAGAGTGGTAAGAAGCTCAGCCAATCAGATGCAAGATCACTTCATTAATATGCATGGATCCCGTGCATTATCCAACTCATGTGAGATCTTTATCACATTCACCTATTTTTGAAGTTTAATCAAAATCAGATAAAAACTAAGGCTTCCAGAGTGGTAACAATCTCAGCCAATGAAGATTACATCATTAATATGCATGGACCCCCCGCCCCCTATTATTGAATCCATCCAAGATCTGGTGATATAAGCCTATTTTTCAAATGTGATCAAAATAAGATCATAAATATGGATTCTAGAGTGGTGACAAGCTCAGCCAATTAGATGCAAGATAATCTCATTAGTATGCATGCATCTCACCCATTACTGAACTTGTCAAAGATGTTAATGATATAAGCATATAATCCAAGTTTAATCAAAATCAGATCAGAATATGGCCTCCAGAGCAGTAACAAGGTTAGTCAATCAAAAGCAATATCACCTCATTAGCATGCCTGGATCTTGCTCATTATTGAATCTTCAGAGATTTTGAAGATATAAACCCATATTCCAAGTTTTATTGAAACTGGATCAGAAATATGGACTCCAGAGTGGTAACAAGCAATTGTTGATGGACAGACGATGGACAAAAGACAACGTACAATGTACAAAGGGCCATACCATAAGCTCACTTGGCCTTATGGCAAGGTAAGCTAATAATATGAGCCCCCAGCGCTTCCAGTTTTCAAAGTTTCAATGTGCCTGAAACTCAATTTTTAGTGTCTTCTTTGACATGATGACTTTCATCTTCCTAGCATTTCAATTCCCTGAGAATTTGCAAATGACCTCTACATGTAACATTATTCAGCAAATTTATCTCTTATTTTTAAAATTTGTTTCAACTATACTTACAGCTGCAGAATGTTTTAGAAGTAACCAAACTTTTATTCTCCAACATGGCCTTTTATGTGAAACTGTGATTACATTTATTTTAGGGCACTTACTTTATTGTGGTTTTGCAAAAAATCACATTTTCATTTGTACTTGCCATGTTTCTCTGATGATAACACCACTAGGTCAGCCTACTTTATTTTTCAAAAAGTGGAAGTGGAAGATGGACTGCTTTTTGCTTAGATATGGCCTTGTCAGATTCGAGTCAAATCATAAAAAAATTTGGTGTACTGCTGCTCTTCACTATTCAGTAGGTTACAGGCAATGATAGTGAAGCAAGGACCATTCCTTTAAACCCTGACATTTACCTTTTAAATGAAACATTTTCATCATAAAAACATTCAGAGAGCATTTAGTTTCATTTTCATCATAAAAACATTCAGAGAGCATTTAGTTTCATTTTCATCATAAAAACATTCGGAGAGCATTTAGTTTCATTTTCATCATAAAAACATTCGGAGAGCATTTAGTTTCATTTTCATCATAAAAACATTCGGAGAGCATATCACATTTTATTTCATGAAAAAGTCCGTTCAAGTTCCTAGACCATGGTCAGAAAGGTACTGAGGATTACACATTAGCAATGTGTGTAGTACCAAAACCTGTAAATACACGTGTAGCAGTCACAGATCAAGGAACTGATTTCATATGGAGAATATTTATTTTAAATAATAACCAAGCATTAAAGGAACTTGCAGTTCATATGTATTTTACTTTATTTTGAATTTCCAACTATTGGAATGAAATTATTTTTGTGGTTTGTTTGATGCAAGTTTTCTGCAGCAGACCAAATAAACTGGGGTTGGTTCCCACTTTTCTTTTGTTTCAACTTGATGAGAACAAGACAGCATGTTAGCCAAAAAAGTGCACTGTTCTTAAACCTTCAAGTGATTTTGGTTATCAATCTGACATTCCAGATAAGAAGAAGGAAATATTTCGCTATCCTTTGAATAAAGTTAGGATGATTTAATTGCTAGAATTGATAAAGAGTTTGTTTTATGCATCTTTGAATTGGAAACAATCCTGAATTTTCACTGTCAATCAAGAGGTACAAGGCAACGTAGGATCACTCTGACATATTACTGTTCTGCACTAAAATTGTGTGATAAGTGAATATTTTACTTACGTTTAAGAAATTCTAGACAGCTGAGAGGGTTTGAAATGAATTTTGATCAATAACTGATTTTAATTCAGCAGCCATACATCCCTTTAAGAAACAAAATATATAGCTATCTTTTTAATGATTTATTGAACGAGTACATTGTTCATGCCATTGTGACTATAAAAATGGAGAAGAAAATGTTTGTTTTTGATTCTTTTGAACTAAATTACAAAAGATTATCAATGCTTGCATAGTTTTGTTCTCCAATAGGTCAGAACTGAGTGTGGGCTTCTTTTACATTTATTTATTTATTTTCTGTTACTGGTTTCTCAAAGTGGAGTTGGACTTACTTTTGAGCATAGACATATCACTGGAGAAATATGGTAAATTAGTGGCTGATGAAAATAACACTTATGGCAAGAACACTTTATACAGTGTATTTAAATTCACAGTTAAGCAGTAGCAGCAACCATTAAATCCACATGCATTGGTACTCTGCATAAATAATAGTGGATTTACAATACTGTACATCAAGTTTTCAAAATATACATATTTATTTAAAAATATGTACTTACAGTTGCAAAATGCTTCACTGGTGACCTGGCAGTAGTAGAGAGTATAACTTAACACATAACCAGACTCTATATTAGGACTGTTGCAGTCATAGGGATCCCACTCTAGGGACAGTTCACCTTCTCTCTCAGAAATCCCTTTGGCAATATGGAAATTTCTGGGAGGAATAAGAGGCTCTAGGAAAAAACATAAAAAAATTGTCAAAAATTCTTCATTGGAAGTGCATGAAATAGTTACATATGACAAATAATATTTTTGAACATAAAAATCAGAATAAATTGTCATTAGTATTTTATAGTTGGTGCAATCTGCTCTTGCTTGAAAAGGAAAACTGAATCCATCAGAGAACTTCTATTACTTTGGGTGGATTATGCACAACAGCATGAGTAATAAGATGATAGCGCAAAAATACTAGAGTTGTTAGTGAGAAGGAGACCACAAGATACTCCTGCTTCTGTAGCAGGAGTTGGTATCATAATAGTTTGTTGAATAATCTGTAGAAAGTAGGTCACATCAACCCAGTTTTATTGTAACAAAGCTTGATCCCAATACACCATTGGTGGATATAGGTGCAAACGTGTGGAAATTAGAACACAGACACCATTTTTTAATAATATTCAAAATCTAGGACAGGAGGTTACAGTCACCCAGTTAAAATGTGTCCATTGTAAAAAAAACACCATCAGTGTATTTTGGGTGGAAATGGATGAAATGTACTGGAATTATAGGTCATACACAAGTGAAACCAATCTGTAATAAATCCTAGGAAGTAGGCAAAAAGTGACCCAGTATGGATGCCTGACATTTATGCACGTACAGTGCAAGTTTTTACATTTCTAATAATGGTAGTCATGCTGGAGGATGGTGGATCTGCATCGTTTGTGCAAACTTGAAAGGCCTTATGCCAGGATGCTTTCTTTGAAATTTTGAAAATGTCCAGTTTTTAAGAAGTCATTTAACGGGTTTTATATTTTTAGTAACAATGTCTAAATTGAATAATGGATCAGCATCATCTTTCGAAATTGAAAGCCTTTTATGCCAGAATGCCATCAACTGTAGTAAAATTTTAGTGACAATGTCCCTCACTCTCTTGTCTAGACCAGTCTGAATTCACTGGCACAACAATGTTAAGATGTTTGGAGACGAGACCGGATGCAGTGGATGGCATCAGGTCCTACTGCACCTGAGCTGATGCCCTGTACTGTCCACACAGCTCTTTTGCCATCTGCCTTCACAGCCGGGTGGATGAGCTGTAGGTCAGGCTATGCCTGCTAACTTAAGTAACAATAAACGTTGACCCAGAGTGAACAGCTACACCTAGCTCCCTCTAGAAAGTCCTCTCTCGTGGATCAGATGGCAAAGCAGATATGCAGTGTAGCTAGCCTTCAAAGCATGCATATGGTCCATGCTAGTGGCATGCATTACCAGGGCTGATTTTCTGAAATTCACTGATCCCGGGGTTACAAAATTGTATTTTAATCCATGTTTTTAACATAAAGTGTAGAACATGGCACATAGTTTACTGTCAGACTGTGCAGCCAGGAAAACTCTTCCAGGCATTTTTTTGAGAAATTTCATCATTTCTTGCTAAGGTTAGCATTTTCATCAGCTATGTCTGGTCCACATTTCTTTTTGACATTATGCAAATTGCACTGTGGACACTGCAAGGATGTTTCCAATTTTGGTCAAATTCTATTTAATAGTTTGTGAGAAGTCAGGTTTTCTATATTTAGTAATTGCAGCTATATTTGATGCCAGATCTGCATCATTTGTATAAAATTGAAAGGCCTTTATGTCCAGATGTTCTCTGCCAAGTTTGGTTACAATTTGTTCTGTGTTATGTTTTTAGAAGTTGAAAATAGCAACTGTTGACAGATGATGGATGACAGACAGACCACTAATGACCCACAATGGCTGCAGGATAATACCACAAGCTCTCTTCACCTTACAGCCAGGTCTGCTAAAACAAAACAAATAAACAATGGTTTTCGTCAGGTTTTGAAACTAATAAGCTGAACTCACTTTGATCTTTGCGGTATATGCAGATGCCCATCTGTATTCCACTTCGAGTAATCTCCCCTGATAGAAGCTGTTTTGATTCCACACCAAATTTAATGTTTAAGTCCATCATGTAGTTCCCAATGAATATTTTTGTAGAACTGCCATTAATTTCCATAAAAGACATTGCTTTCTGTTAAAATAAAAATGATAACTGAAAAATACAATTTAATGAAGGCAAGATCTTGATGTGTTAAGTATAGTCTTAGTCCTAGAGATGCAGTCTTAGTCCTAGAGATGCAATCTTAGTCTTAGAGATGCAGTCTTAGTCCTAGAGATGCAGAAATAAGAAAGTATATGTGAAATTTGCATCAATGAATTTGTGAATGATCTGAACTCTTATTACTGCAAAAATATTATAAAAATTAAGCCTTTTACATTTTCTTAACATGTTTTACTTCTCAAAAGTTTACCAGAAATCTGCAACATTGCAGGACTCTGCCCATCCTTTCTTAGTTACTCTTTATTTCACAGCTGGCTTTATTAAATGTGATTGAGGATAAATCAGACTAAATACCATGCTTAAAGGTCATCAACAGTGTCCAGGGAAAGTCTATATCTTGCTATAGCTCTCTTCTGAATCTTAATCAATCGTGAATAAACGGAACTAACCTCTTGACCTAGCACAATGACTATCAATTAACTTAACTAACATGTAACAACAATTCCAATGGTTGATGACCAATCTTTTAAATCACATACTTTGTGTTTTGCCTAACATTTTTCCCCCAAGCTGTCTGTCAGGAGCCCAGTGGGTCAATTGTGGAGGGCATTCAAGTAGTCTGTCAGAAGTCTAGTGGGTCAAATGTGGGGGTCATTTACGCTGCCAAAGACCCAGTGGTTCAACTGTGGGCACTGCCCAAGCATCTGTCAGGAGCCCAGTGGATCAACTGTGGGGGTTGTTCAAGCTGTCTGTCAGGGACCCAGTGGGTTAACTGTATGGGCGATTCAAGGTGTCTGTCAGGGGCCCAGTGGGTCAACTGTGGGTTGTTCAAGTGGTCTGTCAGGAACCCAGAACTATTGCCCAATTTCACACAATTTTCATCAGATCCTAAAAAATCCTCTGCTAATCGCTATGATTTTCTTCAAGGACAAAAACTCTGATTTTGATGAAATAGCTATGCTAATTAGTGGGTGTAGCAGTCTCCTCTATGCTAATTAGTGGGTGTATCAGTCTCCTCTATGCTAATTAGTGGGTGTAGCAGTCTCCTCTATGCTAATTACTGGGTGTAGCAGTCTCCTCTATGCTAATTAGTGGGTGTAGCAGTCTCCTCAAATCTAAGCAGGCAACATGCCTTGTAACTGCCAAGGTCAAACATATTGTAATTTTAAATAAACGCAGATCTTTTAACTATAACAAGGGTTTCCTGCAACTGCATTATGATTATACACTAAAGTGTTTGTACTGTAGGATATTGAGGGCAAGACTGAAGTATAATGGGGCAAGCTTGCAAGCCCCAAGTATTTTGTAGAAAACTAAAATATCCAATAGTATAAACATTATAATTTATCTATTATATATCCCTATTTGTTAAATGATAAATATTATTTAAATTAATTTTCCCAAAATCAACACAAATACAAATATTATTGAAAAGAAATGTTGTTTTAATTATGTATTTATGCCTGGATATCAGATAATTACATGCTCTGATAAGTGAATTTTATGACTGAAATTGTGGATAAATACATATGCTGTGATATAATGTGATTTTTATAAATGAGTTGTGAAAACATGCTCCGATATGGTGTAATTGTTCATGCTGTTGTGAATCAGTTTGACAGAATCATAGTTTTAAGTCAGCAAGGTTCAACATAATTATACAGGTTCTGCTGTGTCTGGACCATTCAGTAATCTATGGGTTCAGACCAACCATGTTCAATGCAACAAGCTTGTACTATATATGACTTGGAAAAACTTGCTGGTGAATTTATGATCCTTGCTGTTTTTGTCTTGGTCTGGTTGTTTTGGGTCAGTTGTCTTGGGTCAGTTGTCATGTGATGCTTTGATGATGCCATAATATGGTAAGATGCACTTTAGTGACATAATCATGTTCAACACATGTTAAATAATAATAATAATAATAATAATAATAATATATTTAAGAGGGTAACTCAGTAAATACTATTCTCCCTCAAAGCATTCAACTAAAGAAACTTAAAATTCCAAGCAAATATACATTTTGCCTACTCCCCTGCTTTATACATATACATGTTTAATTTCAAATGACCTTGACCTTGTATAAATCTGAGGGAGGGTAGTGGATGCAAGAATTTTAAAGGACAGAGCTTCTTTATTCTCCAGTTTAAGTATGATACCTATCAGTCCAATGGTTTGGGATTTATGAACATACAGAAAAACTTTAATCAAAAAACTTAACGAATATTTCCAAAGTACCCTTGCATGAGGGTCAGTGGGAGGATAAGGTTTCATAGATATGAAAGGGCGGAGCTTTCTAATTCTCAAAACAATCTATAAATGATAGCTATCCCTCCCATGGTCTAGTACCAGTAACCATACATAAAACTTGAACCATACTTAACCAGATTTTCAAATGACCTTGACCTTGCATTAGGATCAAAGGTTGGGGTGGGACACCCAGCATCAAAAGGCAAGAGCTTCCTAATTCTACAGTCCAAATATGATAGCTATCCTTTCCTGGGTTTGGGACCAATGATCATACAAAAATCTTTACCCCAAAACTTGACAAAGAGTTTCAAATGAACTTGATCTTTTCTGAAAGTCATAAGGAGGGAGGGGGTCAAGGATAAGAAAGGGCAGGGCTTTCTGATTCCATAGTCTAATGTGGCAGCTATCCCTCTCCGGGTTAGAGACTTATAACCATATAAAAAAAACTTCAACCAAAACCTTAACTAATGTTGACACTGCTGCTGATGCTACCCTGGAATGATACCTTGATCTTGCCTATGCTAAAGAAGGCAAACCAATAAAATGAAAAGAAATTTTACATATATATATATATATATATATATATATATATATATATATATATATATATGCACACAAAGAAAAGAACTGTTTACTGCTAAATGAGACAGTCATGTTAAAGCCTAAACAAGAGCTGATAATTGTGAAAAGATAGTCTCAGGGTACAGTTTGCTACCATGGCATTATGTAACATTACTAAACTATGCATTTTCTTTGATTACATACACCACTAAGGTAATACTCATACACTGAGTTATACTGTCCATAATTTACATATGGATCTGGAAATCAAGTATAAGCATTGAATTTAATTGGATATTCTATTCAACTTTAAACTATCTTTCTTTTGTACATGCAGTCATACACATGCTCAAATGTAAAAAATAAACAGTCTTAACATAGTTATGATAAAACCTTGAACTGGATATTCATGGACAACTATACACCAGTAGTATAGACACATATTAAATCAGTTTCATAACATCTTGATAAAATCCTTGAACTGGATATTCATGGACAACTATACACCAGTAGTATAGACACATATTAAATCAGTTTCATAACATGTAAATTTAGCATGCTGCAAGTACATTTTCTTGAACAAATGGATAAAATCAACTAAGTCAACAAGAACAGATGTGAGTTTATAATTTTGCCGCAGAATAATGTAAAATATCTACAAACTGTTTAATATGAAGCTTATGTAAAGTTACATTTTTGTTAGAAACTGATCTTAAATAGTAACTTGAGGAGCTTGGGTTTTATATTTCAGTCATGTAATCTGGAGTATTTCCTTCTAATATATTTATGACTGCATTTAGTAAATTGATTCTTTCATCCATTCTTAACCGCATTAATTCAGGGAACAAATACGATGATGATACATCAATGGAGCATCAAGAATCATGCAAACTGCTCGCTATTTTGAAGTCCATGTTCAGATGGGAACTAGTACAGTGATCAGTTGTCCATTACTGGTGTTAGACAAGCATTATAGTACAGAATTCTGGTATCCTTTGGCAGGTATGTATGTATTAGGATTTAACAGCATATCAGCACAATACTGGCTATATAGTGCCTACACAATACTGGCTATATGGTGCCTACACAATACTGGCTATATGGTGCCTACACAATACTGGCTATATAGTGCCTACACAATACTGACTATACGGTGCCTATTCAAAATATGTTACTATAAAGAACTGTACAAAGAAATCGCCCAAATAGGCCTGAGACTGCTCACATGTCTGATATCTACCCAAAAGATAAATGCAAGAACAGTTGGCAAAGAAATCTGGGTCAGTAAAGGATGCCTTTAAATTTCTCCAGTGCTGTTGATTCCATATCTTACGAAATCAAATGTTTCAAGGTTTCTTTAATTTTTGTATCTTCACCCATATCTGACTACACATCAGCATCCTTTGTTCAAGTCTGAAAGGCCCCCATTTCAAAATGTTTCATGTCAAAGTTGGTAAATTCTGTTTAGCATTTTTTTAAAGATAAAGTTATATAAATGTTTTTTATTTTTATTTTTAGTCATGGCAACCACATTTGATGGTGGAACAGCATCTTTTGTATAAATCTGAAAGGCACTCAAGCAAGAACATTTTGTGTCCAATTTTGGTCAAATTATGTTAAGCACCTATTCAGAAGAAGTTAATGAATGTTTTTCTATTTTAAGTAACAGCAACCATATTTGATTGTAGACTGACATCATCTGTATAAATATGAAAGGTCTTCATGCCAGGATGCTTTTTCTCAGGTTTTGTCAAATTCTATTCATTGTTTTCAGAAATGAATCTGTTTAGAGGATTTTTCTGTGTTTAGTAATTGTGGCCATTTTTATATGGCAGATTGGCATAATTTGTCAAAAATTTAAAGGTCTTCATTTAAAGATGCTTTCTTTCAAATTGATCAAAAGTTTTTATATTTTTAGTAATGGCAGCCATGTGTGATGGCAGATCAGCATCACTGCTACAAAATGTAAAAGTCTTCATGCTTGGATGCTTTATATCAAGTTTGGTCCAATTTTATTCAGGGGTTTTATAGGAGTCATTTAAAGGTTATTCTGTTATTAGTAATGGCTGCAATATCAGATGGTAGATAAGCATTTTTTATATAAAATTTGAAAGGTTTTGAGTGCTTTCTGTCAAATGTGATCAAATTCTGATCAGCAGTTTTGGAGAAATCATCAAAAGTTATTTTATTTATAGTAACGTGACCATATTTAAAGGTAGATTCATTTGGCATCATCCGTATTATCTTTCTATCAAATTTTATCAAAATCTTTTGTTCAGCAGTACTGGAGATGAAGTGTAAAGATTTTTTAAATTTTAGTGATGGCAGATCTGCATCATTTGTTCTAAATTGAAAGGCCATTATGCCAGAATGCTCTGTGCCAAGTTTGGTTAAAATTGGTCTGGCAGTTTTTGAGAATAAGTTGAAAATTGCAATTGTTTATAACGGATGATGCACAACACACAATGGATGAAAGGCCATATCAAAAGCTCAGTTGGCAAGATGAGCTAGAAACTTTAGGAACATAAACCCTTCCAAATAAACATAGGCATGAAGTACTATTAGATGAAAGATAAAAGATAACAAATATTAAAATTCTGTAAAATGTATATAAAATACAAAATAAAGGCAAAAAATATAAAATCCTTAAAACGGAGGATCAAAATTTGTTATGTGAACCACATTCCCACCGAAAGTGCACGATTTACTTTGGTGGTAGATCATCAATAATTTCTTTAATCGAGTTCTCATCAAACACTCACACGGTGGAAGTCAATACAAGGCAGTGTTCCACTGGCAGAGAATGCATGTTGGTCAAGGGTCAAGGTTCACCCTTCGGGAGGTATGCAGGAGTTAAGTATGTGTCCTATACAAGGTTGGCACAATACCACAGCATCTCTGTGACTTGTTCTATATCAGGGATGACACGCTCCAATAAAGGTTTTAATGTTCAGGTACTTTTTAATTATACTTAGCAAGGAAATTTTTAGATGCAGCGTACCCTTTGACATTATCAACTGGTTCTATCCACTGTAGGAAGTTGCCAATAATCACACCAAAAAGCTTTTCAGGCCTCAGATTTTCAAGTTTAATGCCATTAATATGAAGTAATAGGTCTTTCTTTTAGAATTATGCAAGCTTTCAAGTTTTACCGATTTGAGATGTACTTTCATGTCTCTATCTGAAGGACAAGTGGGTGAGAAACAAAAATCATTGTTGGGGTTGACCAAGGCAAGGAAATCGCAGTCTCTCAGTGACAACTCCAACATAGATTCTCACATGATAAGACAAGTAGGCTATCCTAATAAATTTGTCAAAAAGTATGGGGTAGGCTTATTATCAGACTATAGTCTGATGCAGGACCATTATGAATCATACCCAACCTCCTGCCTTTGAAAGTACCGTCTATACTCGCTTATAAGTCGACGTTTTTTACTTAGAATTTGACTCATACAGAGTAGGGGTCGTCTTATAAGCGCGACATTAAAAAAATATAAAAACTCTTGGGGTAATGTTGGAAACTCTAGATGTTTGCAGTACATCAAAATACTGTCAATTCATATATTTTTACGTTTTCATGCCACTATTCCTATGCAGTAATGCATATATGGTATGCACTGTGTTTATCCGTTTCAAAAATTAAATACTACCTACCGCAAAATGAAGTGTCCGTCAATGTTTACCGTGGGTGTTTACTAGTAAGTATATTGCCTCCATTTTCGTGCAAGTCCGAACAACCTGTATTTGTATTATATTTGTGTTTTGCTGTATAAAGACTGTGCTTGATGCAATAAAAGTTTTGATTTAATTTGTATTTACCTTTTCCACAAGTCAGATTTAATTCCCAAGTGATATTTCCCAAGTTATCTGCCAGTGCACATGGGCCGATAAGCCTTTGGCTTGTAAAGGGACTCACTTTGTTTTCAAGTTGACAATCCTTTTGATCGAGCCGCCAATCTATACTTGTTCATGCCAAGTTGAGTTCTACAACTTCCTGTGCATATACTTTGACCTTAATCCCTTTGCTTTTGTAAACACACCACACTCTTTGTATTCCCACGTGACAACCCTTTGATCAAGCCGCAAGTTCAGTGCCAAGTAACAGAGGGAGGCTATTTGAACTCTCTGTGATCTTGCCGCACAATTGACATGTGTTCAGTTGCAGCCTTTAATAGATTTCTGACTTTATGATCAAAGTGTTACTCACAGAGCCCAAGCTCAGTCTTTGCATAAGCACCCGCATATGACAGTAAAGCCGAAAATCGGAGTCGGACGAGATTTACGATGACTAGACGACGACGATTTACAATGACTAGACGACGATGTAGGATTTCAGAACTTTATCAGACAATGAGGATTAATTCTTGGACTTTGTACCAGATGACATTGGATAGTGACATTTATAGGATACCGTGAATCACAAAAAAAGTGGACTTAACTTTCATTGTTTATTTGCACGACGTATGGAATTAATATATTATGGGATATTGTGAATCGGATCATTCTGAACTTCTATTTTTATACCGGTATGTGACCTATAATTGAATTTGTGGATTTATCATATAAATAGATTCGGAGTCGGACGATGTTTACGATGACGGGATGACATTGGAGGAATTTATTACTTTATTTGGTAACTCTGATGATGAGGATGAATTCTTGGGCTTTGAAGCAGAGGATATTAGACAGTGACTTTTATAGGATACCAATGTTATACCTGTATGTGACCTATAATCCAATTCATGGATTTATCATATAAATGGATTAAAAATGTTAAGCTATATGGATTTCATTACACGAAGATGGACAAAATGTAAGTTGTAAATTTATTTGTACATATTCAGCTCAATAATACAATTGTATTTATTCAACATTGGTTTTTGTTTTTATTTGTCCTATCTATCTATATGTCTATCTATCTATCCAGTTTGGCTCGTTTATTTTTCCTAAGTGCAGCTCTGACTCAGTGATGACATGTCACCCCTTGCAGACAGATTTAATTTGCAAAAAACACCTCGACTTATAGGAGGGTCATAGCTGAATTGGCTTTTTGCAGCCATGAAAAGGGGGGGTCGACTTATAGTCGAGTCGACTTATAATCGAGTATATACGGTACCTGGAATAATTACAGTCTAGCTGAGGATTATTTAATCCCTTCATAACTTACAAATTTCAAACCAAACCTTGTTCCGTCAGTGCATACTTGTATAATCATGCAAATCAGTATACAATTTATAACAGACTATATCCAAGTTTACATGATCATGAGAAAAAATTAATGTGACCAGTTTTTGCATGTGCTCAAAATGTTGGCGATGCAGGTCAATTTTTACAAAAGTGCTGTTTCAGTTTGGGATTTCACTTCTAGAAAGGTAAGAACAGTGTTGAAATTGAAAAAGTTATGAGAAAAATGTATCAACCAACAATAACTTTCTATTCTTTCATGTAGACTTTCCTACTAACATTTAAAAATTAGTTCAAATGTTAACCAGGTCAACTGCACACTATTCTCCAAACACCTTACAACCTGCAAAGTGATTTCAATGAGAGTGAACAATACAAATCCAGTAAAAATAACTGCAGAAATCCATAAAGGGATTAATTTACTTCAAGAGGCCTTGCTGTTTACTTCATTCAAAGGGATTTAAAGTCCACAACAAAAATTGTTCTTTTTGATGGTTCATATAATTTATGTTTCATTCTATTATCCTGTATCCATAGTTTGAGTCTGTATCGTGATACACGATCACCAGACCAAATATCGCAATTCATCAATGCATCAATGATATCACACCAGCTCTACTAATGACATCATCTACTGTCTCAGTGAGTGAACTCAGGGGAGATAAGATTATCCCACATTGCTTTTTCACATGGTCAAACTTTATCATACATATGTACGAATGAGAGAAAGGGGTATCCTTAGTAAATATTTGCTACAATTTTAAAATGTCAGTATACACTTCTTTGTTGATAGCATATGGTAATAACGGAGTAAAACTCCATGTTGTTTGTAGTAATAAACACAGCTGGCATGTGGCAGTTGCATAGTCTCAGAAAACTACATACAACTGGAAACAAACTTGCCCCCTCCCTGACAAAAATATGCAAGTTTTATTAGTTTTATTAGAACTTACAGGTTTTTTTCCTAACTATATCTGTATATCTGCAAGTTTTGAAGAGCAATTCACAAATCTGCCAAGACAAAAACTTAGGAGCTGTATACAGCGTATAACTTTTAGAAGAAATTAGGCTGACACTACACCCAGGTGTCACTGTGTGAATGTTGTATGTTCAGTATGATTTGACTTTTGCAAAACAAAGTCCTACTTTCATCATCTATTTCTAGATTTCTGTCCCCAACTTTAAAAATTATGGGATACATAGATCTTATCATGTTACAAATGGGTTCATTGAGTTATCCTGGAGCAGATTAACAAGCGGAGTGGTGTATAATGGCATGGAAGGTCATCTACATATGCATACAAGCATACATGTCCATTAAATTTCATTTGTCTACCTGCAGCGGTCTGTGATTTAATTGTGCTAACAAGGTTTTTATCAAAAATTACTAAGTAAAAAAAAATCAAAAATGTGTAAAAAAAAATGAAATTTTTCTGCATTGGTCTGATAATCTAATCAGGCTATTTACATATGCATACAAATAAGCCTGCCAATTGTTATTGCTGTACAACGAGTGTTTTTTGCACAATGAAGATAATGAGATTTTTAGGATAAATGTACAGATGGACAGAATCAATTCAAGATGCCCCCACCGCAAAATAATTTAAGACATGTTGGAAAAATTGGTGCAAGAGGCTGAACCTGTGTGTTGTTTCAACCTACCTGGCATCCACTTCCTCTGAGGCCATGACACCAATACAGGATCTGGGATGTCTGTGACTGAGTCTCAGTTAGATTCAGTATAATGTAAAAATTTGTGCCATTCTCCATCATATCATACTCCACAACCATGCTGGGTGCAATGGGACCTGTCGTGATAATATTGTGCACAATTTTAAAAGCATACTGACTCAACACACCACAATTATTTAGAATTCGAGTTAAATAAAATATAAATGTCAATTATGTATGATGCAATAGATCTGGATTTCCAGGTAAAATCCTGGCTTTTTCAATCATGGTTCATGTTTTGATAGATTCTGTGATGAATTTCCAAATATCAACCGCATGAACAGGTTGTATGCAAGTAAGGTCTTTGCCTGTATCCCATCTAGACAAATGCAGTGTCCCTACACTCAATATTTTAAAAATATGGTAATGTTTTACAACAAATTCAAAAGATCCCACACATCAATGGGCATTTGCAGAATATATTCCACCCCTTTGCAAATTAACTACAATATGCTTTGATGAACCTTTTCTACACATATTTGTTGCACATATTCTGCAGTGTATGGAATTGGAATGGTAAGCTGCAATTACTTTGCAAACACTTTAACAAGATTAATGTGTAAAGACAAGAAGCATTTTCTACAAATACTCAGTAGACCCAACCATATTTTTACCTTTACAACCCCTTTGCTACAGAACCCAGCTGCAAGTAATGCAAGTAATCTAAAAACATGTTGTTAGATGTTTGCTACACTTAGTTTGCACACAGAATCTGTCCCCCACCCCCTTCACAAGCATGACAGGAGATTATGTCCTCAAATACATGTTGTCTTCTAGATAGAAAGAATACATGTAAATGGCTATCAATAAGTTCAAACCTTAAAAAATGTCACACATCTCATATTAAATTTGTGATTCTAACAAATTTGCCTTATTTTATCGCAAATATTATGGCAGTTCTTTGAAATCACCACATAAGAAACAGCTTGCTCAATATAAAATTTTGTTGTTGAAAAAAAAAGGTGATAACAAGAAAAATTTGTATTCCCTAAGTAACTGATAAGATGTTTCTTTTAAACATATGTCTACTCTGGCAGAATCCGTCATAACTATGTTTGATACCTGCTGAATTTTAATATAGGTTTTGACTCGTCCATCTTTTGACTCGTCCATCTTTTGACTCGTCCATCACTGTAGTTTTCTTTCTGAATCCAAGGGTCATTCTAGTTTGACTTGTAAATGAATATTGTCAGTGTGTGAGTGCTTTGATATTTGCATATATCACATCAGGAAAATGTGTTATTTAGTTCCCTAATCACGCAATGTTGGAAAGCATGAAACTGAATGCAACATCCAGAAACTGCCAACTGTACTGGAGCTTGGAAGTAAACATGGCTAAGCCTAAATCATGATACAGTGCCCATCCCAGAATTCTGCTGAGCTCCAAAATTTCACCACTGAAGCATCTTTTCTGTGTCCATTAATTTGTCAAGATACAGCAATAACTTCTGAATTCAGTTAAAACAATATTATTTGGCACTAAACCTTAAATTCTGTACATTTTTCATTACAAAATGACAGAGATATATTCTGAAATAACTTTTTAAACCAATTAGTCAGTGGGACGAATAATTCTACTATTGTGCAGCATACACTTAATCCTTTACTTCGCATAAGCACTTTGAGATGCCTCTACTGCATTCCACTGGAAGCGCCTTTCGACATTTCAGTCTGATTTGCACTGAACTGCATTTGGATGCCTGTGCACCATCTGCATAGAAGCGTATTTTGATGCCTACAGTAAATGTCAGCCATTTTGAGCTGGTTTTCATAGCACCACCTTCAGGGAAAACCACCTATTAGAAACTACAGACACTGAGGTAAATGACCATTATGTCACATCACGTGGTTGCTATTTAACATATAATCATAATCTACTATTTAGAGTAACTGGGTCAAATTCTCCTTTATCCAAAATGGAGGCCTTGGATTTCATTCAGCACTTTTTTGAGTTTAGATGATTAGAATTATGGCTATGAAGCTTTCAATAAGTCAGATATAGGCTCATAAATCAATGTTGGCAACAGTAATTTTGGGTAATTTATCAAATTTGGATGATTTAGTAATACAGACGTAGACAAAAAACCAGTAGATTTAGAGGCTGAGAAAGGTCAGCTATGGTTGGTCACACAGCTTGACTGACTTGATCAAGATTTTAAAGCATTTAAAAATTCTTCCATGAAAAATGATTATACATCCATAAAGATTTATAGGTTACTGCATTTGTATGGGAAAATATGAACGAGTTATTCTGAGCTATACTGCACGATGTCAGGAGTGCAGTATAGCTCAGAAAAAACAAGTTCATATTTTCATATACAAATGTAGTAACCTTTTTTTTACGTACTCATTTTGCTTTTCTACCTATTGCTGAATAATAAAAAGAACACACTACCAGAAACAAAGTAACTGAATTTCTGCTATATTCCAAAGTAAATACACAACCGTAGTTAAACAAATACACAGTAACAGTATTCATGCGCACATGGCACTGCCCAGTGACCTTTGAACTTGGTAGATTCCCGCGCGCTCAGTCATTCGTTTCAAAAAGAAATCTCATTTTGGTCTACTTAAAATTGAAATTTTGAGTCATATTGTGAATGACTGCGCTTTGGAAGAAAATTCCCAGTTGATCTGGAATGGAGGGATTTTGTTTTTCTGTCAATCCAACTAAATTCTGCTCTTTAAGTTGTGGTGGACTTGCATTATTAGCTGGGTATATTACGTACGATGTACATGTAGCTAGAGAGACTGGCCTCGACAGCAAGCTACACATGTGTTACTGTTCTGCTATTGATAGTATGGAATCATAAGGTGGACAAAATATGAAATTCTTTTAATTGAAATTCTCAAGAAGATGCAGGATTAAATATTTTTGTAAGGGAATATCAAATTCATTTCATTTTGGAGTGCAGTAAATTCTCCTTTGGAATGTGATTTCAGTTGGAAATGTAGTCTAGATTGCAGTGCAATTTCGCACCGTGGATCAGAAAGTACATTTTGAAGAAATTCAAGATGCAGAAAAGTAAGTACATTTATTGCCATTCTTATTACCAGCTATAGATGACATATTTATATGTACTGTCACTTGCATGATCTTTGTTGGATGGACCCCAGCTACATGACCTACATGACTTTTACTATAAATCCAAACATTTTCTCAACAAATTAAAACAGGCAAAATTGCAAAGCGGTTTGGTTGTGAGATCCCATTTCTTCAGTGGAAAATAAAGCTTCTTCGTTATCGTGGCTTATTGGCTCTGAGGCACTTGCTTTTATACCAAAACCCACCTTCTTTAGTTGTATTTTTTCGAATTTAGTGCTTGGACTTGTAAAATGGGCAGTCTCTGAGAGAAACAGAATATCATTTGGTCTTAAGATGCCTTTTTATGCTATTTGTTTATAGACTCTAGAGAACATGGTTCATAGTCTGAACCATAGGCTAAATAAGTGTTTAAATTATCAGAATGATATTTTCAATACTGCATGTCTCACATTTGTTGTCATAAAGCCACCACTGGACATGTAAATATCACGTTTAGTCACTTGCTTGGTTGAAAGTTTCTTTTGTGACTCAATGAATTCATTTACATCGTCAGCTTTATCATCTCTACTCTCAAACAGCTTGCTTAGTTCATCCACAGACAAATCTAATAAAGCAAAAGCTCCAGTGGCTGCTACATTTGCGTACTTTGTTTGTTTACAATAAAAAGTAGTTCCTAACACGCGATACTATTTTTAGACACACGTGTCGTGCAGTATGAAGCCGTGCAGTATGGAAAAATACTGCACAATTCTGACAATGCAAGGTTAATGGACAAAAAAAATGAGTATATAATAACTGATTTTACTCTTCAAACTATCTAAAGATAACTAATATGTACAAAAAAGGTAAAATAGTTAAAATTCATGTTCAATACAGGTAAGCCTATTCGCATAGAATCATTTATGTAACAGGTGTTCTATTTATAGCACACTGCACTCTGGTTAAGGCACGTGTATATTGACAGCATACACTGTAACAGACACTATGAGGTAAAGGGTTAACATGGCTTCTCTAACTTTTACATTCAAGGTTTTTAAACACTTGATTCTGATATTTATTTATTTACTTGAAATGTATAAAGATAATTATACACTGATAAAAATAATTCTCTAGTGAAAATTTTATATAATATATATTTCCTTATATCAATCCCCATATCACAACAATCATCTAACTCACTTTTTAAGTTCATTGGTTATATTTATAAAATATATGTAAATTAAATACAGATTACAAAGATTGCATGGAAGTACATTATTGATATGCAAAAATGTTTCAGAACAAATAATATAGTCACACATTTTTGGGAAAGGTAAGTGGTTGGATCTTTTTTGTTATACAAGTTCTTTTATTCTTTAAGCACCTTTTACTGTTACTTACTGTCAATTTTTTCTGGTAACCCAAATTTCATATAAAGAAAATTGAGGGAGGGCATTTTATATTTAGTATTGTACAATGTGCATTAAGATGAATAGCTGACAACTAAGGTTTCTAGTCTTGGGTTTGAGTAGCCATCGGATATCTGAAAAGTCTGTGTTTTGCAAATTAATTATAGTGTAAAAAAATGTACAAAACCCTTCTTTGCAAAACCTCTGCTAGTGTACTGTATAGCTAAAGGTTGTTCCATTTTAACGCACATGGTACCTAGGGAAGTCACTCTTTCAAAAATATATGCCAGGGTACTCTAGTCACTCAAACAGTTCATATGAAAAAAATACAAAATTCTAAAAGCATCTGTGGGTGACTATTGCACACTGAAAGTGCCTTCTCTGGATCCCAAGTATGTTTGACTGGAAAAGTCCCAAGTCTGATCAACAATGGAAATTATATTTCTAAGTACCTGCTAACAAAGGCTTTGCAAAAGAAAAATTAGCTGAAGATAGTAATTGCAAAAGCTAAGTAACTATTTGCAATCCTTTGTTGCCTAACAGGAGTGTTTATAAACTTCTTGCATCTCACTTGTGCAAGCATTTGCAAATACTGTGCAAACAGTGATTTTGAGAAAATATATTTGGAATATATTCTGCAGATGGATTGCAAAAGGGATAAATATGTGTGGGATATTACATTACCTTTTGCAATTAATACAAAGATGCCCAACCCTAGAGAATAAAAAATCTGAACACAGCCAAGTGGCAGAGCCACGAATACATGTCAAAGGCACAGCAAGCTAGAGGGGTCCGAGGGCATGGTCCCCCGTGAAATTTTAAAAAAATTATTCTCAAAATGGTGCAATCTGGTGCATTTTTTTATATTTTGGGGGGACACAAATCCTTAATGGAAATGCATGTTTTAGACATTTTGTTTCTACTTACCCTCATACCCATTTGCTTACCAACTTAAAAAAAAAAAAAAAAATAAACAGAAGTGTCACAAGCACACATGACATATCATCAGCAGGAAATGTTTCTTTGTCTATTAAATTCAATGATTGACTGATTAATGCCAAAATGAAAGAAATCATGTGCATCTCTCAATAGCTGAATCTGGAAACATTGTGCAAAACATAGGCCAAGCTTTGTCAGCGATGGCAAGTGGTAGGTTATTTTTTACTAGAAAGTTTCTGCATTTATAACTGACAGATCTTTTCCAGCCCCCCACCCCAAAAAAAAAAATAATTTGGAGCTTTCGAATAGAGTCACTGCCTTGACTCTCTTCAGAAAGTGTACACTCTTGTGCTTTGAAGTTTATGCATGTCTTTCTAAATCTGTTTGTCTACCACAAGCTTATTGTCGGTCATCACCAAGTCTAGATTTTGTCATGCCAGGAATATCTAGAGCATACTTCTCATAAAATTTCTGTTTGTGCTTTCTCTTTGTTTTTCGTTTTGGCTGCAGATCCAACTCAGGAGACGACATTTTGAAAAAAATCCAAGAGTTCAAAGCCAACTAACAACAACTAGACTTGAACAGCGGAAGAAAACAAGTTAACAAAAACAATACGGGCTAATGAAAAGCAAGATATAATTGTGACCAATGAAAATGCAGGAATTAACTTGTATTTGACCAATAGAATCAAGGGCTTTCCGTTTGCTCCATGGCTCTGATTTTTTCCAAAATAGTGAACACATTATGAAGAAAAAACATCTGCTTGATGATACAAAAAGCCAAACAATTCCACACATTCTGAATGGCAAAAATATCAGAGTATTTTCGTGTTTCAATCAGAGCTTGGATTTTTCTCAGAAGGATGGACTAATTCTCAGAGCTGCTCTGATCAAATCGAAGGAGTTGGCATCTCTGTCAATGGTCCATTTGTGACCTAAAGGATGCAGGTTCAATTCCCACTGCTGGATCAGCCCAGACATGCTACCCCCGTATGTCCTTGTGCAAGGCATTTTACTTGCCTTGACATAATTAACTATCATATGCTGTAGTGCTGTGTAACACCAAACCATTTGGTCAAATCTTACAAATCCCCTGAATTCTTCCATTGGTTGTTGTATTGCTTAGGGAAGACAATATTCAGGAAATCAACTTTCTTAATTTTGGCAATATCATCATTACATTTCATGACATTGCAAAACAACGAATGCCTACTTAGGAATATATGCTAATTATAGCCATGCATTTCCTGTCTGCTTCTGTAGTTACATCTGAATAATGTCGGGAAGACATTTAGCTGGATGTATGTTATTTACAGCAATTTGTGCAAATGGAGTCAGAGATGTTAATGAAGGAAATGATAAATGGCTCTGGCATAATATCTCCACAAGGGAACCTAAAAGCTTACTTTGTTTTCTGGGCCATATAACCATTTGATTGAAATCTTCCTGCTTCTTTCCGGTGCCTGTAATTACTCTAAGCATGACATCATAGACCTTATCTTCATCTGGGAGCATGAACAACTGTGATACTTTTTCTGAATCAGCAATAGTCTTCCATGTCTCCATTGACCCTCTCTGATTGATGGTTATTTCATAATACTTCCCTGACAGACTGTCATGGAGGTCACAGGGGGACAAGGGCTGGAGAGAAAAACCAAAAGTACTCAAGGAGAAATTAAATAACAATGCCACAGTGCTACAAACAGTCATATCAATGATCTGACCAAATAAAAATATCAAAATGGCAAATTATGTCATAAATAATACTGGTATATTCCTGTGACTTAATGAACTGGACAACAGACTTAAAGGTGTTTGCTGCTCTCAAATCGATGTTTACTGGGCAGTTCATTATTATATCATCATTTTGGCATCACTTGTTACTTCAGGGTATCATAGTACTATAAATTATGTGAGAGATTGATGTAAATTAACGTGATAGCAACTTCTGCCTCCAATTGAATAATGAAAAATAAAAATGTCTATAAAATGTAAATCATAGCAATGACAATATTTTACACTTCTTTCAATGTATTTGTCACGAGCAATATTGATTCTTTTACCAGTGAAAGTTTTATAAAGTTTTAAATACTCATTCAGCTATGGATGTTTGTTGACGGTGAGCTGTTTCCTAAGCTTCTCAAAGTAATGGCCCTTATTTTGTGATAGATATTTGACTACCATATATACTCGCGTATAATCAAGGTCCAAATGCAAACAACATAGACCCTGATCTGCCATCGCATAATATGCCTGCAGATTAGGGTCTATGTTGTTTGTTGTACTGATTAGTCCTGACAAACTGCATAGACCCAGATCTGCCAGCGCATTATGCGATGGCAGATATGGGTCTATGCAGTTTGCAGTTGGTATCGTCTTATATGCGAGTAAAGATGGTAAATCTAGCACAACTAAATGCACACTGACTTATAAAGGTTTAGATGCTTCTGGATTGCTTGGACTCTTGACTATTTAAAAATATTTCTTTTTTCAGAAAGATGAATATTTTGACATTTCAGTATTGATCATCCTTCAGTGATTTGTTACAATGTAAACTACAAAGTTATATTGAACAGTGCATTTTCATTACTAGACTAACTGACATAACCTCTTAATAAATCATAGGTCCCTACTGAAAACACAAAAACAATAAATACATGTCTGTTTTACTACACAATACAGCTGATTCTGCACTGAAGAGATCCTATGATCAAAACTCATTTAGAATATAGCAATCCAATTAGAAAGGACATCAAATTTCTTTCTCACCTCCCAATAAACCAGTACTTTGCGACATGGACTCTCAAAGCAGGGCTCATCTGAGTAGGACAACAATTTGGGATTGGCTGCTGGAACTGTGAATAATAATACAAGTAACATCAGAAGAAAAAACAAACATGTTCTTTGTAAGCAAAAACATTTTGGTATGTCTAAATACAAACCTTTTTTGTGCTATCTATGTTGTTAAAATTCAAGTAGAAATATTAGTTGCACAGTGTTCAACTTTTTCTTTTCACCCTCCTTTAAAAAAAAATTATAAGACCAAATTAATGGCATCGTCTTTGATTGAACAAGACACCCTAGAGGACATGATGTTGCTTTCCTCTATAGCTTAAATTGTTTACTTGCCAGTTGGAACAGTGTTGACTTGCAACTGATCTAAGAGCACACTTATTTGATTCTATAGCAGTAAATCACAAACAACTGAACCAGTTTAAATTTTTGGCAAATTCAGAAGTTAAACTATTATTCTGAAAATACTGTTCATGTGGTGTATACACACTGCTGATCTGAGATTTGTGAAGGAAATGTTTTACCAAAAATGTGACAATGTGAATTCATTTACTGTATACACACTTCCTGATAAGTTGGGTCCAACTGCAAACAACATTGACCCTGATCTGCCAGTCTATTATGTGATGGCAGATCAGGATCTATGTCATTGTTCTACTGATTACTCGTAACACACTGCATAGACCCAGATCTTCCAGCTCATTATACAATGGTAAATCTGGGTTTATGCAGCTTGCAGTTGGAAGCAACCCGTATATGAGTGCAAATAGCACTTTCCTGGGTATAACTTTTCATGACTTTGAGAGAAATGCTATTTTTGTTGGTACTTAAATTCACAGATTGTGGAATAGGTCATTAAGTGTGATCCTTGTGATCTTTGTACAATGTTGACACAAACACATATGTTGACACCAAGATCAACACAGATGGTCACAGGCAAATAATTATTTTATGAGCTAAAGAACCAGGCTATATGAGGTGGTATATTAAATACCATATTTGAAAGAATGAAGGTTGCTGACTGGCTCAAAATAGTTACTGGAAAAAAAACATAATTTGTTTATACGAAGCCTGCATATGGGTAAATTGATTGCATTAGTAGCCTGCATATGGGTAAATTGATTGCATTAGTAGCCTGCATATGGGTAAATTGATTGCATTAGTAGCCTAAAACCTAAAACCATTTTTATTTTATCTCTGTTGCTGTACAGGAACTACTGGATGTAAACGGGGCAATCTCACTGGGCTAGATTTTTATATTTGGCACCTGCACGGGAATTTTTGTCAAAAATGAGGTGTACAGCATATCATTTCATCGCGTTAAAAGTTTCCTCTTGGATAGATCATTCATACGATGTAAGTATGACTTGCTGATCTTACCACAAAAGTATAGTAATTTGGTCAAATATTAATGTTACAGTCTATGGAAATTGAATTAGTTGTCTGTATCCTATAGCAACAGATGCACCCAGTGGATCAGGACCCAGATAAAATATGCACTAGCCCTCTCTCACCCATTTTATCAGCCTGTTTGGCTTAATCTGTTTGTAACTTTAGGAATAAGTTGTCTGTTGTGTAAGTTTTAGATGTTTCTAGTTACAGTAGCAATTTTTAGACACACTGTGTTTTGAAAGCAGGTGTCCAGGGATTGCTTATTAAAATGATGTGTAATACATTTTTATCAGAAGCACTATTAATAATACATGCACCACACACCAGTCTGTTGTAAATTCGAACATATAAATGTTTGATTACCAATTATCTGCTTTCATATAGATTATAACTATTAAAGTCTAGAGATGAAAAATGTTCTCAGACTAAAGTTTGTATAAAAATATTGCATTTTTCCCTATTTTGTCAAACTGGGTACATCTACCCACACAAAACCAGATCACTAAATGAGATTGCAAGGAAAAGTGCTGTTGACTATGAATAATTATTATGAAAGTAAAATTTGTTTTTTGACTGCAGTCAACTAATTATTTTATGAGCTAAGGAACCAGTCTATGTGTGGTGGTATATTAAAGACCATACAAATCTCCCTCAATAACTTGTGCACAACCGGGTCCAAAAACATAGACCGTGATATAAGCGAGGGCATGACTTACCGAGGGACCTTTGTAAAACTATGAAAGGGATGGAGATCAACAGAGCGAGACAAAGGGGGCTGGGGGGGAGAAGGCAGGTTACATTGCTGAATGTTGAATACTCATTTTATAATTGTGTTAAGATCAACTTTGAATAAATAGCTTTTAATAACAGAATTGTTTGTTTTTCTTTATAAATTACCTTTAATTTCAAGATAAACAATCTTGAAAAGATCATTAAAAACAGTATTCCAAGCAGTTTCAGTACACTTCACATGTGTGCCACTGCTTTTTGTGTTGAATTGGATACATTCTAGTGTTATTGTTCATTCAAAAATAAACAAGATTTCAAAAAGGTAGACATTAATTTCGAGAAACAATGTTGAAACTTGTAACGGTGATTTGTTGTCAGCGAGTCGGAGTTGCACTTTGGAAAAATAAACAAGCCAAACTAGATAGATAGATAGATTATAGACAGACAGACAGACAGACAGACAGAGACAGATAGATAGATAGATAGATAGATAGATAGATAGATAGATAGATAGATAGATAGATAGATAGATAGATAGATAGATAGATAGATAGATAGACAGAGAGATAGGGGAAAATAAAGACAAAACCAGTGTAATATGGGGTGGAATATGTCACAAATAAATTGACAACTTACATTTTGTCAATCATCATGCAATCAAATCCACAGAAATCCATAATACCTGACATTTTAAATCCATTTATATGATAAATCCATGAATTCTATTATAGGTCACATACCAGTACAAAAACAGTAGTCCAGAATGATCTGATTCACAATATCCCATATGTTAATTCCATATGTCTTACAAATAAACAATGAAAGTAAAGTCCACACTTTTGTGATTCACAGTATCCTATACATGTCATTGTTGAAATGTCGTCTGATACGAAACACAAGAATTCATCCTGGTCATCGTAAAAATCATCTGACACCGATTCCTCACCTTCACTGTCATCTGCAGGTGGTTATGTGGAGACTGAGATTGTGCTCTGTAAGTGACACACTGAGCATACATTCTGTGAAATCTATTAAAGGATATGCCACAAATAAACATGTGTCAATTGTGCGGCATGATCACATGGAGTTCAAATAAACTCTGTTAACTGAATACAGGACTCTACTTGGCAATGAACAAGTATCAAATTCGCAGTTTGCTCAAAGAGTTGTCAACTGAAAAAACAAAGTGAGTGCTGCCTTCACAAGCTAAGGGATTAAGATCAAAAGTATATTACTTGTATGACTCTAACTGAACAAGTATGAAATTTGTGACTCAATCAAAGGATTGTCAACTGGGAAAATAAAGTGAATGCTTGCCTTCACAAGCTAACGGCTTTGCACTGGCAGATAACTTAGGAAATATTATTCAGGAATTAGATCTGGCTTATAAAAAAGGCAAATATAAATCAAATCAAAACTTTTCTTGCATCAAACACAAACAGTGTTTATACAGCAAAACACACAATATAATACAAATACGGGTTGTTTGAACTTACACGAAAATGGAGGCAATATACTTACTAGTAAACACCCAAGGATAAACAACAAGTAACGTGATAAAACAAAGCAGGTCTATTTTAATCGATTGTTACAATGCAACAAACACTTTCCAAGTTGTAGATGAAAACACAGCTGGCACTTAATTAGGTTCTCACAGAAGTGCTCGCATGTATCAATATGACGGTCAATTGACTCTTTTCATGTTTGAATAGGAGAACATATGAGTATCGTGATTAAATTAAAACAGAATTGAACGATTAAGACATGAATTTCATCTGACAAGACATTTTTAAATGGTTTATTTCTTACAGTGTTGCCAACTGTTAGCATTTACCAGCATTTTTCAGTGATTGCTATTTCGCTCTATACTGATATTTACTGTGCATTGAGAAAATATTTTTTCCAAGAAAATCTAACAAAATATGTGATTTCTTATTAAAACTTTCGATGATAAAATGAGTGATATATGAAGGTTTCCTTAACCAGTTTTGATCATGATTTTCTTTATGTTCAACACATAGGGGCCAGTTCTTTTGGCATTTTCTATAAAAATATAGGGATCCAGGTTCACAAGTTATCTGGAACCAAGTTATCGAGGGAGAGGTGTATTTAAAAGAATGAAGGTCATCGATTGGCTAAAAATAATTACTGGAAAAAAATTCACATAATTTTTCATAAGAAGCCTGCATGTGGGTAAATTATACACATTAGTAGGCTTGAACCTAAAACTATTTCTACTTTATCACTGTTGCCACACAGGTACTACTGGATGTAAATGGGGTTCTCTCACCAGGCTGGATTTATATCTTTGGCACCTACAAAGGAATTTTTGTCAAAAACGAGGCACAGCATATTGTCTGATCATTTTCATTGTTTTAAAAGTTTCTTCTTGGATAAATTATTTGTAAGATGTAAGCGTGACTTGCAGATCCTACCACAAAAGTACAGTAATTTGGCCAAATATTAACGTTATGGTCTATGGAAATTTAATTAGTTGTCTGTGCCCAGATGACTCTTGAGCTTGAGTGTGAGCTTAATTTGTGCTCAACCAATTGCAAGTAGCTTTAATTTTTAAATACCGGTATTTATTATGATAGTTGACAAGCTCAAACTCACGCTAAAAAGTTTTATTACTCTGTGGTCCGGCCTGCTCTCGTCAAGCTCAAAACCCAAATTAATTATATTTGGAGTGAATCAGTATCATTGAAATTTAGTGTGCTAGCAGAGGAATGAAATTTTGCATGCTAGTAGTGAACCATACTCAAGAAAATCCTAAAAGTTTGATGATTCTAGTATCAATCCAATTCAAAATACTGAGTGCTAACAAAAATTAAACATTTGGAAACTACTTGATCTGGGGGCCCCAGGTGGCCGAGTGGTC
Organism: Margaritifera margaritifera; assembly: GCA_029931535.1. Classification (NCBI taxonomy): domain Eukaryota; kingdom Metazoa; phylum Mollusca; class Bivalvia; order Unionida; family Margaritiferidae; genus Margaritifera; species Margaritifera margaritifera. The sequence continues at coordinate 5,942,443 of JAQPZY010001628.1, read as the reverse complement.
TAAGGCGCTCGCCTTTACTGATTACTGCCATCTCACCTCTGTCCACGTGCGTTTGAGTCTCGGGCTTGGCCAATGTGGTTATGTGAGAAAGCTTGCCAGTAGCTTCCCATGGGTCGGTGGTTCTTCCCGGGATTTTCCCGGGGTCTTCCTCCACCAGATATACTGGCCGCCGTGTATAGCCTATCATGTGCTGAAAAATGGCGTTAAACCCATAAAGCCAAACCAAACCAAACTACTTGATCTGGCCATGTAACCATTAATCTAAGTACCAAAATGGAACTCAGGCATAAGGATTCAACAATAAAAAAAACATACAATGTTTATTGTTTGTACTAATTGTTTTATGTCATCTAAATAAAAGTGACTTGTACTCACATGCTACACTATGGAAACTCAAACAACTAATTATTGAGAATGCTAATGGCTTGGATGGTCAGTGATACTAATTTACATAATAATAAGTAAAATATTATTCTAAAATTGTCTTTTCTTTCTATGTCACTAAAGAATTTATATTAACAACTGAAACATTATTTTAGGCCAGATTTTAACAAGAAAAAGTGTCAGAAAGTCGTGAAGGAATAGCCTTTTGGCATTATTCAAGTTAAACATGTCAATTTAGCATAAACTGATTTTCAACATCAAAGATGTAAACGATGACATAATTTCTGAACTGAAATCATATCTGAGTAAAGACTTGACTATTACTAAGAAACCAAACAAGTTTTATTTGAATACAGCCTTACTATCAGTATGACCATACTGTATGATAATCTAAACTGTATTCTCAATACATTAAAACATGTCCTGAAAGACAACTGCTATGAAAGACCACCTGTCTTGAGAGACCTGATACTCAATGCACAAACTGATCTGTTATATAGAGGAATAACCCTCCAATGAAAGATCACCTGTCTTGAGAGATAGTATTGTTGGCAAAAGTGGTGGTCTCTCAAGACAGGTTTTACTTTATCAAGAAACAAACTGAAAATGATTTTTGTTTTCATTAGCACAAAATAATTTCTTAAAATTTCATTTGACTGTTTTGTGTGTCACTATTTTTATCTGGTGTATGCATTGCTGGCAATGATATTAACGAAGCTAGGTGAATATTTGGAACCAGTTTAGATAAATGTGCTTTGCAAGCATTTTAAAAACTGACTTCTGTAATCACATTTCACCATAACACTGAGTCAGTTATTAAAATTATCATTGTGGGACATTTTGGAGCTACTTGAGCATGGGGACAGTGAGACTGAATTGGTGGGACAATTTGGAATTACTAGTGCATGGGCACAGTGGGATTGAAATGGTGGGACAATTTGGAATTACTAGTGCATGGGCACAGTGGGATTGAAATGGTGAGACAATTTGGAATTACTAGTGCATGGGGACAGTGAGACTGAATTGGTGGGACAATTTGGAATTACTAGTGCATGGGCACAGTGGGATTGAAATGGTGGGACAATTTGGAATTACTAGTGCATGGGGACAGTGGGATTGAAATGGTGGGACAATTTGGAATTACTAGTGCATGGGCACAGTGGGATTGAAATGGTTGGACAATTTGGAATTACTAGTGCATGGGGACAGTGAGACTGAATTGGTGGGACAATTTGGAATTACTAGTGCATGGGCACAGTGGGATTGAAATGGTGGGACAATTTGGAATTACTAGTGCATGGGCACAGTGGGATTGAAATGGTGGGACAATTTGGAATTACTAGTGCATGGGACAGTTAGACTGAATTGGTGGGACAATTTGGAATTACTAGTGCATAGGGACAGTTAGACTGAATTGGTGGGACAATTTGGAATTACTAGTGCATGGGCACAGTGGGATTGTAATGGTGGGACAATTTGGAATTACTAGTGCATGGGCACAGTGGGATTGAAATGGTGGGACAATTTGGAATTACTAGTGCATGGGGACAGTGAGACTGAATTGGTGGGACAATTTGGAATTACTAGTGCATGGGCACAGTGGGATTGAAATGGTGGGACAATTTGGAATTACTAGTGCATGGGGACAGTGGGATTGAAATGGTGGGACAATTTGGAATTACTAGTGCATGGGGACAGTGAGACTGAATTGGTGGGACAATTTGGAATTACTAGTGCATGGCCACAGTGGGATTGAAATGGTGGGACAATTTGGAATTACTAGTGCATGGGCACAGTGATATTTTGAAATGATGGGACAATATTATATGGAAGCAATACATGTATGTACACATTTTAGGCACCACTTTTATTTTACTAAGGGACAATGCTGCAAGGTGATACTGCTTAGCAATTACTGAGAATATTCTGCAACAAAAGCAGCTTGAAGGGGCTGTTGATCTACTTCTGCAAAGTAATCTGTATGAATCCATGATAAGTCCATTTCTTCCCTTTTTTAAATTCTATTTAACTTCTGAATATTGAAAGCATCTGTGATATTCTTGAGAAACTCCAACATACCAAATTTGGTAATAAAAATATTTTCTTACATTTATGAGAGAATATATTGACAAGATAAGTGCAGTATAAAAATCTTTGTTTGGCTTTTGACCTTGATCCTGGTATCATGGATAGAAGATCACTGAACTCATCTGAGATACTGTCAAGATGTACCAACATGCTAAGTTTGGTTAAGTCCATAATTTATAATGTGTAGAAAAAAAAACAACCCCAAAACAAATAAGTTATTAAACTGGCATCATTTAAGATATTCATCTGTTTTATATCTACAAACTGGCTTTGATAAAAAAATATGTTTATACATCTTGTTTGTGTAATGATGCTCACAAGCCTCATTAACAGGGGTTATATCAATGTTAATGAAGCTTTTATGTATCAATCAACATATTAAAATTAACTGAATTTAACTGGCCACATGTTCATGCAATTTTCACTGTGGACAAATAAATTCACAGAAAATCTGTTTGAGATAGTTCCTGCATTTAACTGAACAAGTAATCACAAAAAAATTAGAGTTACTGCCCTTCTTTACCTACAGTCCATCTTCAGCACTAAAGGAATGTTTTTGGTCATGCTGAGTTTGAAAATAAACAGGCAAATTAACATCCACATTCATTTGATGTTCAGACTGAATCCCACCCACCCCAAATTTTTTTTTTACACAAGACCTCCAAAAACTTAATTTACTTCAATTAGATTCAGATAAATAAGCTGACAGTGTCTTTAAAGTAATTTTAGCCAGAAAGTGTCATTAAATACCAAAGTAAACAAAGAAATAGGTGCAGTATAGCTTTATTAACATTGATGAATATTTGATTTCTATCCAAATGCATTCAACAAATATTTGAATAGGAAAAGTTGGAAGTTATTTCAGCTCTAACTGTATACCAGTATAAAAAAGTACCGTATATACTCGCTTATAAGTCGACGTTTTTTACTTAGAATTTGACTCATGCAGAGTAGGGGTCGTCTTATAAGCGCGACATTAAAAAAATAAAAAAATCTTGGGGTAATGTTGGAAACTCTAGACATTTGCAGTACATAAAAATACTGTCAATTCATATATTTTTACGTTTTCATGCCACTATTCCTATGCAGTAATGCATATATGGTATGCACTGTGTTTATCCGTTTCATGACGGTATTCATTACACAATACATGTATCTACAGTTATTTGCATTTTATTAATTTGAAAATATTACCGGTAAATTAAATACTACTTACCGCAAAATGAAGTGTCCGTCAATGTTTACCGTGGGTGTTTACTAGTAAGTATATTGCCTCTATTTTCGTGCGAGTCCAAACAACCTGTATTTGTATTAATATTTGTGTTTTGCTGTATAAAGACTGTGCTTGATGCAATAAAAGTTTTGATTTAATTTGTATTTACCTTTTCCACAAGTCAGATTTAATTCCCAAGTGATATTTCCCAAGTTATCTGCCAGTGCACGTGGGAAGATAAGCCTTTGGCTTGTAAAGGGACTCACTTTGTTTTCAAGTTGACAATCCTTTTGATCGAGCCGCCAATCTATACTTGTTCAGTGCCAAGTAGAGTTCTACAACTTCCTGTGCATATACTTTGACCTTAATCCCTTTGCTTGTAAAGGCACCACACTCTTTGTTTTCCCATGTGATAACCCTTTGATCAAGCCGCGAGTGCCAAGTAACATAGGGTGGCTATTTGAACTCCCTGTGATCTTGCCACACGATTGACATGTGTTCAATTGCAGCCTTTAATAGATTTCTGACTTTATGATCAAAGTGTTACTCACAGAGCCCAAGCTCAGTCTTTGCATAAGCACCCGCATATGACAGTAAAGCCGAGAATCGGAGTCGGACGAGATATACGATGACGACGATTTACAATGATTAGACGACGATGTAGGATTTCATAACTTTATCAGACAAGGAGGATTAATTCTTGGACTTTGTACCAGATGACATTAGATAGTGACATTTATAGGATACCGTGATTCACAAAAAAGTGGACTTAAGTTTCATTGTTTATTTGTACGACGTGTGGAATTAACATATTACGGGATAATGTGAATCGGATCATTCTGAACTTCTATTTTTATACCGGTATGTGACCTATAACTGAATTCGTGGATTTATCATATAAATGGATTTAAAATGTCAAGCATTATGGATTTCAATGGACTTTATTACACAAAGATGGACAAATTGTAAGTTGTTAATTTAATTGTGACATATTTCACTCAATAATATAATTGTATTTTACACTGGTTTTGTCTTTATTTTTCTTATCTATCTATCCAGTTTGGCTTGTTTATATTTCCAAAGTGCGTTTCTGACTCACTAAGAAGTCACCCCTTCAGACGGATCTGACTTCCAAAATACACCCCGACTTATAGGAGGGTCATAGAGAAAATCACTTTTTGCAGCCCTAAAAAGGGGGGGTCGACTTATAGTCGAGTCGACTTATAATCGAGTATATACGGTACTTGTGATCATTATGTCCTATATTTATGCCAAGAGTTAGTACTACTCTCCAAGGAGCATGTACCATTCAGCAATAACATGAAATAATTGGTCAGCGGTCACTTGGGATTTTGCACATATGATACGATGCAGTCTGATGTGTCTGTGCACCTGAAAGTTTCTGGCATACTTTGCCAAAGTAATTATGATTGCTTAAAAACCTACCACTGTTATGGTTGGACATAAAAAAGGTGGAATCGGACAAAGGAGCCCTATACTGTTAGCAAGGAAGGGGAGGTAGAGCAATGAGTTAGGACATACTTCCACTGTCCCAATTTCACTGTCAGATATCTGTGCCCAACCTACAAATTCTTCTCCCTCAAAAACCAAAAACCCCCCCAAAAAACTAAAATAATCATCTGAATACAGTGCATATTGACAATGTGGGAAAGCAAGTGTCATTTTCAAACTCTCCATGTCACTGTATGTACTCAATGCTAATTTTAGCCTGCAACATCAGAGTTTCCCCAAACTAAATAATGCAAACTGGATGATCAGGGTGGATTTTACTTGTAAGATAATTGTTTTAAATAGTTATGTGTTACAAAAACATGCTCATCATATATTAGTTTCAAATTGGTTTTTATGAGAGAGTATATTTTTAATCAAGCTTATGGATCATACCAGCTGATTTGGTGGTAACTGAACTATTCCGAGGATCACTTGTAAATCCAATTGTATCCAATAATCCATTTCCTTTCATATGCTGAACCAGGGGTCTGCTGTCCACAAAAAATGTATAATATGTGTATGGGTTGAGATCACAAACAGTTACTTTCATTTCTCGAGTGGTAATCTGAAAAAAGAAATAAAAGAGGCTAATCACTCAACAGCACAGATTGTTAGCATAAATCAGTTACGACTTTTTTTATTCATTTGACTGTATAATAAGATATAATAACTGCTATAATCACTTTCAATTTATCACATAATATTCCTGTGTTTCTATTTATTGGTATCAAGGAATCATGTGCTTGTAACATGTCCCACTAGCTGAGGCATAATAACTTGTGACATCCCACTGAGCCATAATACCTAGTGACATCCCACTAAGTCATAATATCTAGTGACATCCCACTAAGCCATACCTAGTGACATCGCACTAGCTGAGGCATAATATCTAGTGACATCCCACTAAGCCATAATCCCTAGTGACATCCCACTAGCTGAGGCATAATACCTGGTGACATTCCACTAGCTGACAAATAATACCTAGTGACATCCCACTAAGCCATAATATCTAGTGACATCCCACTAGCTGAGGCATACTACCAAGTGACATCTCACTAAGCCATAATACCAAGTGACATCCCACTAAGCCATAATACCTAGTGACATCCCACTAGCTGAGGCATAATACCTAGTGATATCCCACTAGCTGACAAATAATACCTAGTGACATCCCACTAAGCCATAATATCTAGTGACATCCCACTAGCTGAGGCATACTACCAAGTGACATCTCACTAAGCCATAATACCAAGTGACATCCCACTAAGCCATAATACCTAGTGACATCCCACTAGCTGAGGCATAATACCTAGTGATATCCCACTAACTGCAGCATAATACCGAGTGACATCCCACTAAGCCATAATACCTAGTAACATCACACTAAGCCATAATACAGAGTGACATCCCACTAAGCCATAATACCTGGTGACATCCCACTAAGCCATAATACCTAGTGACATCCCACTAAGCCATAATCCCTAGTGACATCCCACTAGCTGAGGCATAATACCTGGTGACATTCCACTAGCTGACAAATAATACCTAGTGACATCCCACTAAGCCATAATATCTAGTGACATCCCACTAGCTGAGGCATAATACCAAGTGACATCTCACTAAGCCATAATACCAAGTGACATCCCACTAAGCCATAATACCTAGTGACATCCCACTAGCTGAGGCATAATACCTAGTGATATCCCACTAACTGCAGCATAATACCGAGTGACATCACACTAAGCCATAATACCGAGTGACATCCCACTAAGCCATAATACCTGGTGACATCCCACTAAGCCATAATACCTGGTGACTTCCCACTAAGCCATAATACCTAGTGACATCCCACTAGCTGAGGCATAATACCGAGTGACATCCCACTAAGCCATAATACCTAGTGACATCACCTTAAGCCATAATACCTAGTGACATCCGACTAGCTGAGGCATAATACCTAGTGACATCACACTAAGTCATAATACCGAGTGACATCACACTAAGCCATAATACCTAGTGACATCCCACTAAGCCATAATACCTAGTGACATCCCACTAGCTGAGGCATAATACCGAGTGACATCCCACTAAGCCATAATAGATAGTGACATCACCTTAAGCCATAATACCTAGTGACATCCCACTAGCTGAGGCATAATACTTGGTGACATCCCACTAGCTGACAAATAATACCTAGTGACATCCCACTAAGTCATAATACCTAGTGACATCCCACTAGCTGAGGTATAATACAGAGTGACATCCCACTAAGCCAAATTACCTAGTGACATCACCTTAAACCATAATTCCTAGTGACATCCCACTAGCTGAGGCATAATACCTAGTGATATCTCACTAGCCGATAAATAATACCTAGTGACAGCTCGTAACTAAAAGCATAATACCCAGTGACATCTCACTAGCTGTGACATAACACCTAATACATGTACAGAGGAACCTCATTAATCTGGCCACCTTTGTTCCCAGTATATCTGGATTAATGAGTTTTCTGGATAATTGAATCATGCACATTTTTTATTTTACGATGTCATCATACTGTATACATGTACCGTACATGTACATGTATTTGCTAGCTGTAAATTGACTGTATATTCATTAATAGTTGAAATAAATTAATGAATACATCTATTGACTTGTGTTTATTTCACTTTCTTATAACATGTACTTGTACATACACGTAAATACAAGTTTATACAATTAACACATGGAACACACAACACCATGTATATGTACATGTATGTACTGTACATACATTTATTATGTCAATTTCCTGAAGAAATCTGTGGTCTTTGTTTGCCTGGATTCTTTGGTGGATTGATCTGCAATGATTCTTGATAGTATCCATTGATTCTCAAGGGCTTCACTATTGTGTTTTATGTCAAAATACGAAATGGGTGTTGCTCTGCTGTCCTTGGCTTGGTTGTATTTTTCCTCGGGGTCAGTAGTGGCATCATCGTCTTCTTCATTAGCATTTTCTGGAACCTTGTCTCTAGATACCAGGGTCAAAATGTCATCATCGTTGAGTTGTTGCCCTGTCTCTTCCTGTTGTCTATCCCTACGTAGTCCTCAGCAGTCATCTCAGCTTGGGTGGGAAGGCTTCTTATGAGGACTCTGTGCTCACTTAATGGCATGTCATCTCCATCATCATTGTCTTTGACAGTAGTGGTTGGTGTCGGTATGATCTGTACATGTCTAAAGCAGTTTGAGATCGTAGTTGGTGTCACTGAACCCCATGCCATCATTACCATGTGTAGTGCCTGCCTAATGTCCACAGTTTGAACCTTGCCTTGCTCAGCTCAGTCAATGTAATGTCTAACCAGTTGTTTCCTGTAGTGGGCCTTGAATGCTCGTATTATGCCTGCGTCCATTGGCTGAATGTGTGTCATTGTATTTGGCGGAAGGAAGTGTAGTTTAACATTGCATAATCAAATGTCCCTTGGGTGTGACTTGCAGTGTTGTCTACAAGTAAGATGATGTTGCATTTGGCTTCCCTCATCTGTCTATCAAAGTCATTCAATGTGTCAATGAAAAGTTCTGCTGTCATCCAAGCTTTGCGGTTGTGTCAGTATCTCACGTATGTGTCTGGGTTATAAGTTTTGCCAAAACACCTTGGTCTGTTGACTTTAATGATGACAAATGGTTTCAATTTTATGGTCCCTGTTGTGTTCACAGTGAGTGCCACGGTGATCATATCCTTGACTTTTTGGTGCCTTTAATTTTGTCGGTTGCTAGACTGAAGTTTGGCCCCAGTCAGCAGAACAATCCAGTTTCATCAAGGTTGAATGTCTTGTTGGTCGTAGTCTTGCAAAAGTTGCTGTAGTTCCTCCCTGCTGGCCTGCACTTTGTTCATGTCAGCACTATCTGCTTCTCCCTCATACAATTTGCGTTTGATGCCCCACCGATTATTGCAGCGTTGTAGCCAACCACGAGAATAGGCAAAGTCAGTGATGCCGAGTTGGTCTTTGAGTGTCTTTGCCTTGGCAACAGGCATTTCATCGTTGACAGTGGCTTGGTTGGACAACATGTCTGAGAACCACAAGAATACTGCATCATCAACTTGTTGATATTTGGCGTGGCGAGCTCGGGTTAGGTCTGCCGAGTCAGCAGGTATGGACAACCATTGTCCATGTTTTTTATGATGTACACAATTGTCGACTTAACAATGTCTAGGGATGTGTCAGCTATAATATGCCAGTGGATATCTTGAATGGTAGCTTTTGGGTGATCTTCTTTGTGCTTTTTATGCTGGCCAGTATCTCTACTTGTCTACGCCTGCTTGATGGTGTTGCCATATTATTGTAAAAAGTACAACAGTTAAATGCATTATGGTAAACTAATAAAATGTAGTCATTTTTATAAGTCGTATTTTACACCTGTTATAGCTGCTCATGAGCCGATTTTTATTCTGAAATTAAGACTGTACTGTCCACAGCTTAAATTAATCAACTTTATTTGTACAGCCATCAACAAACTGTGATTGTTACATACAATTGGTAAAAAACAAAGACTTAATGACACACTTAATTTATTAACCATATGTTAAGTCAAAAGTGTGGATGATTTGATCCCAGTGTGTTTATTTAATCATTAACACCCCTGTCGGCGACTAGCAAAAACATACATTGTTTATCCAATCGCTGGTTACAATATGGTCACACTACTTGAAGTTTTTCCACACACATGATCACGTGATCAATTTATAACTTTAATGTGCCACTAGACTTTGACCAATCAGAGATTGATACATTGACACACCTCCAAATTTGCATAGGTGAATCTGTGTTATCTGACTGTATTTTCATGTATGATTCTTCAAATTTTCTTATTTTTGGACAGATTATTTCTGGATTATTAAGGCAAGTTTTATAGTAATTTTACACTTTGGTCCCCAATTGATTTCTGGATCTGGAGCATGGATTTCTTGATTAATGGAGCAAATTAACATTTAGGAATTCCATTCCCATTGAACTATGTCCGGATAGTGAGGTTTCCAGATAAAAACGGAGTCTGGATTAATGAGGTTCCTCTGTAACATCTCATTAGCTGAGACATAATACCTAGTGACATCCCACTTAGGCATAATACCTAGTGACATCTCACTAGCCAAGACATAATACTTAGCGATATCCCACAAGCTGAGACATTGTGACAGGATGAAACCAAGTGGGATTAAACCTTGCAAAGACATGTAACAAAAGCATGTGAATGAGATGTTTATTTATAATGCAAATTAATGACAACTGAATCTCTTCCCTCTCTCGTAAACTAAACTATAGCAACTGAATACCCTACTCATGCACACAAAGTTCAACAACAGATATAACAAAATGGTATTATTTCCTCAATGGATATGATCAAAGCATATATCTTCAACAAATAAACACAAATGATAATGTCTGTCAATAGATATTAGATGTAATCAGTATTTTTTTATTCTTTTACCTGAAGATTATTTCCTTTTTTTAAACTAGTATCATTGATTTAATTAGCTCTTTTTCTCTACAAATCAGATCAGGAATATTCTTTTTCAAGCTATATGGGAGCTGGACATTTTTTTTCAAGTATCATTACCACACAAAGCACATATGTACAGACTCAAATAATTGCAACCACAAGACATTTCAATAAAATAATACACCAAGTTTCTGTCTTTAAAATCCATTGGACAGTGGAATACAGTCTTAACTTTATGCAGTCTTTACTACCCTCAAAGTTCATTGGGTGTTTGAAGGTGATGCAAGTGTTGTTAAAGTTCATTGGGTGTTTGAAGGTGATGCAAGTGTTGTTAAAGTTCATTGGGTGTTTGAAGGTGATGCAAGTGTTGTTAAAGTTCATCTTTGCACTTAGTACAGACTGGATGGTACTATTGTTCAAACTTGCCCAAATATCTTGTTTAATTTTTCCCAGAACAGAAAATGATCTTTTTGCATGTGCATCACTACGTGGGAGTGTCAAATATGCAATGGCCACACTACCATATATACTTGCATATAATCTCCAGCATGACTAATGTTGTCTATATGGTGTTTGCAGTATGTAGTTGTTTATTTACGGCACGCATGAGATTATCACACATATAATGACATTGACTTTTAGGTTCAAAACATAATATATATATATTCCACAGCATATATAATGATGTTGTCTCATGGCATCCAGGTGATGATCATGAACATTTCCGATCCAGCATTCCTGGAGAATTGTCGAGGAATGATCTCAAGTAGTCCACTCCTCCCATGCTGCTGATGGATTCCTTGGGAACATCCCTACTTTGTGGACCAAGTGGTCTAGAACCCTTGGCCCCTCACACTGAGGTAACTAGCATTGTTCCTCAAACCAAAATCACCCTTTGCCCCTGTATCAGGGTTACACAACCCCACAGAGTTCAAAGATCCAACTAGCTGAGGCATGATACCTAGTGATATCCCACCAGCTGAAGCATGATACCTAAGTTCTGAAGTTCTATAATACAGGTTTCTTAGCATTTAAAGTACTGAATATCTTAATCAAATTTTTTATTTCTTATTATTGATGGTGTCTTGACCCTTTCACCTCAAGAAATCTACACTTCACCTCCAGATTACCTCAAAGACACTGCTTGAAAAAGATCTATATCCTCTGAATTCTGAATAATGACAGTTGCCCAATGTTGCAAGCATTTAAAATGGATAAATATAGTCTGATTTAAATAAAATTTACAAATAATATTGAATACATGACACAAAATATAAAATTTACAAATAATATTGAATGCATGACACAAAATATAAAATTTACAAATAATATTGAATACATGACACAAAATATAAAATTTACTTTCAAACTTTTTTAATTATATATTCCTTGTAATCATGGTAACAAAGTGTATAATGAGTTTAAGGTTCTTTTCATAACAATTTATTTCTCTTTGATCTAGATCAATTTAACTATGCAAAAAAAACTTTAGATGAAATCAGGAGAGGAAAAGCAAATAAACAAACAGAAACTGAATAACTACCAGCAAACTGAATATCTAAGCTAAAGATAAAGATCACTAAACAAAAAAATTACAACACTGACATAATGTGCAAAAGCAAACCAAGTGACCACTATGATTTATTTCTGTCAAGGGATATTATCAGCTCTGGTTTCCATGATACCTAGTTTGGCAGGTAGATGTCAAATACAAAATTTCAGTGTGTACCTAAACCTATCAACTGCATAACAAACTGGTTTCCATTATACCTAGTTTGGCAGGTACATGTAGATGTCCAATATAAAATGTCAGTGTTTACCTAAACCCATCAACTGCATAACAAACTGGTTTCCATTATACCTAGTTTGGCAGGTACATGTAGATGTCCAATATAAAATGTCAGTGTTTACCTAAACCCATCAACTGCATAACAAACTGGTTTCCATTATACCTAGTTTGGCAGGTACATGTAGATGTCCAATATAAAATGTCAGTGTGTACCTAAACCCATCAACTGCATAACAAACTGGTTTCCATTATACCTAGTTTGGCAGGTACATGTAGATGTCCAATATAAAATGTCAGTGTTTACCTAAACCCATCAACTGCATAACAAACTGGTTTCCATTATACCTAGTTTGGCAGGTACATGTAGATGTCCAATATAAAATGTCAGTGTTTACCTAAACCCATCAACTGCATAACAAACTGGTTTCCATTATACCTAGTTTGGCAGGTACATGTAGATGTCCAATATAAAATGTCAGTGTGTACCTAAACCCATCAACTGCATAACAAACTGGTTTCCATTATACCTAGTTTGGCAGGTACATGTAGATGTCCAATATAAAATGTCAGTGTGTACCTAAACCCATCAACTGCATAACAAACTGGTTTCCATTATACCTAGTTTGGCAGGTACATGTAGATGTCCAATATAAAATGTCAGTGTGTACCTAAACCCATCAACTGCACAACAAACTGGTTTCCATTATACCTAGTTTGGCAGGTACATGTAGATGTCCAATATAAAATGTCAGTGTTTACCTAAACCCATCAACGGCATAACAAACTGGTTTCCATTATACCTAGTTTGGCAGGTACATGTAGATGTCCAATATAAAATGTCAGTGTTTACCTAAACCCATCAACTGCATAACAAACTGGGTTTCCATTATACCTAGTTTGGCAGGTACATGTAGATGTCCAATATAAAATGTCAGTGTGTACCTAAACCCATCAACTGCATAACAAACTGGGTTTCCATTATACCTAGTTTGGCAGGTACATGTAGATGTCCAATATAAAATGTCAGTGTGTACCTAAACCCATCAACTGCATAACAAACTGGTTTCCATTATACCTAGTTTGGCAGGTACATGTAGATGTCCAATATAAAATGTCAGTGTGTACCTAAACCCATCAACTGCATAACAAACTGGTTTCCATTATACCTAGTTTGGCAGGTACATGTAGATGTCCAATATAAAATGTCAGTGTGTACCTAAACCCATCAACTGCACAACAAACTGGTTTCCATTATACCTAGTTTGGCAGGTACATGTAGATGTCCAATATAAAATGTCAGTGTTTACCTAAACCCATCAACGGCATAACAAACTGGTTTCCATTATACCTAGTTTGGCAGGTACATGTAGATGTCCAATATAAAATGTCAGTGTTTACCTAAACCCATCAACTGCATAACAAACTGGGTTTCCATTATACCTAGTTTGGCAGGTACATGTAGATGTCCAATATAAAATGTCAGTGTGTACCTAAACCCATCAACTGCATAACAAACTGGGTTTCCATTATACCTAGTTTGGCAGGTACATGTAGATGTCCAATATAAAATGTCAGTGTGTACCTAAACCCATCAACTGCATAACAAACTGGTTTCCATTATACCTAGTTTGGCAGGTACATGTAGATGTCCAATATAAAATGTCAGTGTGTACCTAAACCCATCAACTGCATAACAAACTGGTTTCCATTATACCTAGTTTGGCAGGTACATGTAGATGTCCAATATAAAATGTCAGTGTGTACCTAAACCCATCAACTGCACAACAAACTGGTTTCCATTATACCTAGTTTGGCAGGTACATGTAGATGTCCAATATAAAATGTCAGTGTTTACCTAAACCCATCAACGGCATAACAAACTGGTTTCCATTATACCTAGTTTGGCAGGTACATGTAGATGTCCAATATAAAATGTCAGTGTTTACCTAAACCCATCAACTGCATAACAAACTGGGTTTCCATTATACCTAGTTTGGCAGGTACATGTAGATGTCCAATATAAAATGTCAGTGTGTGCCTAAACCCATCAACTGCATAACAAACTGGGTTTCCATTATACCTAGTTTGGCAGGTACATGTAGATGTCCAATATAAAATGTCAGTGTGTACCTAAACCCATCAACTGCATAACAAACTGGTTTCCATTATACCTAGTTTGGCAGGTACATGTAGATGTCCAATATAAAATGTCAGTGTGTACCTAAACCCATCAACTGCATAACAAACTGGTTTCCATTATACCTAGTTTGGCAGGTACATGTAGATGTCCAATATAAAATGTCAGTGTGTACCTAAACCCATCAACTGCATAACAAACTGGTTTCCATTATACCTAGTTTGGCAGGTACATGTAGATGTCCAATATAAAATGTCAGTGTGTACCTAAACCCATCAACTGCATAACAAACTGGTTTCCATTATACCTAGTTTGGCAGGTACATGTAGATGTCCAATATAAAATGTCAGTGTGTACCTAAACCCATCAACTGCATAACAAACTGGTTTCCATTATACCTAGTTTGGCAGGTACATGTAGATGTCCAATATAAAATGTCAGTGTGTACCTAAACCCATCAACTGCATAACAAACTGGTTTCCATTATACCTAGTTTGGCAGGTACATGTAGATGTCCAATATAAAATGTCAGTGTGTACCTAAACCCATCAACTGCATAACAAACTGGTTTCCAATATACCTAGTTTGGCAGGTACATGTAGATGTCCAATATAAAATGTCAGTGTGTACCTAAACCCATCAACTGCATAACAAACTGGTTTCCATTATACCTAGTTTGGCAGGTACATGTAGATGTCCAATATAAAATGTCAGTGTGTACCTAAACCCATCAACTGCATAACAAACTGGTTTCCATTATACCTAGTTTGGCAGGTACATGTAGATGTCCAATATAAAATGTCAGTGTGTACCTAAACCCATCAACTGCATAACAAACTGGGTTTCTATTACGAGTGATTCAAGTAAACTGGTACAGATTGTTATAAAATGACTAATTTTAATCTTTCTCGTTGATCTGGTAGGTCATAAAGGAAAAAAAAAAGACCAACGATTTTTGACTTATAAACGTCGAAAAGAATCAACCTTTATATATTTTGTGGACTGGTCTTTATTTTCAAGACAAGATAAACATACAAAAGTATGTAGAATACGAGCATACATTTTAAAAACAACAGTCATTTTACATTTTATAGACTGCATATCTGTTCTGTTCCAGTATGAAGGAGAAGAAAGGGTCTCCATTGAAAGAGTTGGAGGAAATACAAATATACCGTATTTTGGTGTGTATAACGCGCACCGATGTATATGCGCACCCCGATTTTTGACCCAAAATGAGTGGAAAAAACGTAGTTCTGCCATATAACACGCATGTGATATAATACATTTTAAAATCGTGACTACCGGTATTTCACTCCGTTTTCATAGTGCAACAACAGTCGATCATTTTGGATAGTGAATGAAAAAGTGGCAATATTGAAATTGTATCTTTCCGATTTTATGGTTGGCCCTTAAAAGGGCCCTTTAAAGGTTCATCTAGTTGATGGAGTTTAATCTGTTGCATCAAATCCCTCAAATTCCTCTTCATCGTCATCACTCTCGAAAAGTCGCTGTATGTCCTCGTCTGTCATCATTCCTGGTGTTGCTGCATAATAGCTTTCATCGTCGTCTTCGTCCTCGCTCTCTGAGTGGTCTTCATGCTTGGCATTGTCCTCCCACAAGATGTCATCCTCTGTGCCATCCATTTTATTTGAGATGCAGCACTTTTTGAAGGCATGGATGATGATGCTTTGATCTAGCTCGGCCCAGCTCACAAACCCCTTGTAGTCGTCTATTTTCTTCTGTTTTGCAATCAATATTCCCTGAAAGCGAATCTCTGTCGTGGATACTGAGATTCCCCGTTTTCTTCTATCCATGACCCATTCAAGGACTCCACTCTCTACGTCTGGATACTTTGCACTTGTTCCTCTGTCTGCCTGTTTTGTTCGCGGCATTTTCTTCAGTCTCTCTTTCATTCTTCTCCACTCCCTAACAGAAGACTCTCCTACATTAAACTCCCCCCCCCCCCCTTAGCGGCTCTGTTACCATGTGCTTGTGCATAGGCAATGATGGTTAGCTTGTCTTTCGCATTGTACGAATTTCTTATACGACCCATGTTGATACTTTGACTATATTCGTTCAGATTCGAGATCGAACACAATATGCTATGTGAAAGTTTAGGTCCAGTATTTATACTTATTTGGATTAGCATGACACCTCTAAAATATATCCCCATGTTCAGGCTAGAATTTACCAAGACAATGTATTGTAATTATGTTTGGCCCATCAAAGCTTTAGCCGGCGCTGATTAGCTTTAAAAACCCACGCTGAGTCAATTAAAAACTGCTCACTGGATTGTAACAAAGAAGTACCATATCAAATACTGTTGTTTAAAATGAGAAATAAAAGAAAGAAACAAGTTTATTTTCTGAAGAAAAGTAAATACATTGCAAATTTACCTAGACTAAACAATGTGACTATGTTTAGCACACCAAAGCTTTAGTCAGTGCCGAGTACCTTGAAAAGACCACACTGAGTCAATGAAGCACTGATCACCGTTAAAAACACCGCGCTGAATTAATTAAATATTGCTCACCGAGACAAAGCATTGTAACTATGTTGAGCGCATCAAAGCTTACCTGGCGCCGATTACCATGAAAAGACCACACTGAGTCAATGAAGCATTGATCACTGTATAGCCGCAAAGATATCTCAAATACTATGATTTAAGATGAGAAATAAAACTAAGAAACAAGTTTATTTTCCAAAGGAAAAAAAAAATGTTTCCGACTTCATACATTAATG
Source organism: Margaritifera margaritifera (assembly GCA_029931535.1). NCBI lineage: Eukaryota > Metazoa > Mollusca > Bivalvia > Unionida > Margaritiferidae > Margaritifera > Margaritifera margaritifera. The sequence continues at coordinate 5,925,103 of JAQPZY010001628.1, read as the reverse complement.
CCGTGTCAGTGTTACCATAACAGACTAACCGTAGTCACGCAAAAAATTAGAATATTAACACTGCTTGAATTCTAAATATTATATTTCAATTCAGACACGAATAAATGAAGACAAAATTAATTAGATCCACAGTTATCGAATATTGAACATTTGAAAAATATTTTCCGACTTCATACATTAATTGATTACTTTGTTTCACAACGTGTCAGTGTTACCATAACAAAGAAACCGTAGTCGCAAAAAATATGTCCCCTAAAGGTGCCTTTGATGAGAACATTAACACTGCTTGAATTCTACACATTTTATATTTCAATTCAACCAAGAATAAATGAAGAAAAAATGTATTAGATCACCAGTTATGGAATAGTGAACATTTACGGAACAGGTACGGTAATCCTCACAGTGGTATTTGTTCCGCTCCAATGCGGCACTTTGCACAGCTTTTGAACAAGTTACCAGTCGTTATGTACATGTATTTCCGGTCGAGGCACAGAACAAAACGCTACACAGTGATGTGAAATGAAACCAGTTTATTAACATAAGCAATCAAAGAACAAGACTATCAAGGTTTGTAAGCATTATTTATTTCTTTAATAAGGCTAGTACCGGTAAACAATTTAGTTACAATGCAATGTGCAACGGATATAATATTTCACAAGGAGTGAATGTGACACATGTAGGCGGCTATAGTGACTTCATCCTCTCATCAGATCGACCTGGAAAAAAATCTTTTTTTTTTTTAGTTCTTGTATAAAACGCGCACCCCCGACTTCAGATAATAAAATTAGGTGAAAAAACTGCGCGTTATGCACACCAAAATATGGTAATTTTAAAAAATACATGAAATTCTGGCTCATAGGATGAATAGTGTACTACTTGTATTTTTGCAAATAAACATACATTTTGCAAGGACTTTTAGGTTTATACTCTGTTCACAATAACTGGGGCTCACAAAGTTTGGGTTGTTTGTCATAGGGTATTATTATAATCAATGATTATTGCTAACTGCTCTGCATCAAATATTAAATTTCATGAAATCATAAAAGATGATGTTGAGTGATGTAGTGGTTCAAAATAGGTCAAACTCTAACTTATATAAAATGGAATTATTTGACCAAATTGGTGAAGTGTCACAAATATTAGACAAATAAAGGAATCTTCCAGTGTTAGCCTTTTCACAAAGTCTGTATATGGAAAAGGTGATAAGAACATTGACTTCACTAGAAACTTGCAAGATGATAGCATATTAAGAACAAATCTCTCTTCCTCTTACTACTGTATTTATTGCATTGACCACTCTGTTATAATTTTTTACATTACCGTATATACCCACAAATAATCCGAGTCCAAATGCAAACAACATAGACCCCGATCTGCCGTCGCATAATGCGCAGGCAGATCAGAGTCTATGTTGTTTGTTCTATGGACTAGTCCTTACAAAACTAAATAGACCCAGATCTGCCGGCACATGATGCGACGGCAGATCTGGGTCTACTCAGCTTGCAGTTTGTATCGGATCATACACTAGTATATACAGTACATTAACATTCTGTGGACTTTAATCATCAATTACAAGAAAAGTTTCAGTAGCAGTGAGTCTTCTTTTTTCAGTTATGCAGTTGATTTGCCATTGCTTTCAATATCTTGCACATACTGTTGTTTTTTCTTGCAACAATCATATAGCACTTACCAAATCTAGAAGTCAGAGAAATTATGGCATGAATGGCAAGAAGTTGCATTTTGGGTAACATGCTCAACAACTTAGCGAATAACATTTTCAACATAACTTTATCGACACTGTGACTGTCTACTGAACTCTGCAATTGTTGTTAATCTTGTTTTAAACCTGGTTGTATCTTCAATTTGTTCCATCCACTCACAGAGCAGGATAAATCAAAATCACCAATTGATCAAAATTTTTTATGTTTGAAATGCATTTGGTTTTTTGTGCATTTATTGACACTAAGCCAGTTTGCTGCCTTAAAATCTTCAGTTCTGAACCTAAAGGTCATCACTAGCCATAAAATCCTATCTTCTAAAATAATCATAATAATAACAAGAGTCCCTCGAAAGGGCTGATCCTTTTCTGGACAAAAAGAATTTCCAGGAATCCAAAACAAGACCAATCCTTCTGTTTTAACTACCGAATGTTGAAACATCTCTGATATTTTGGACCAATAACAAGATTTTAAAGATGGCCACCATGGTGGCCATATTGGATGTAAGGTCAGAACCATTTTCATTTAGGACCCACTAGACATCACAAGAAGTTTTCTGATGAAAACTCAATGTTGATATACAATGTTGAAGGTCAGATGGGAACCATTTTCAATGAGAACACAGCAAGATAAATCTTTTACATGGTACACACAGATCCAGAGTTGTTTTTCAAGGAGTTTTAAAGAAGTTTTTGAGTATTGTTTTTTTAACAAAACTGATCTATCTACATATGCTAACTTGTTTAACATAATTATACGATAATGTAGTCATAATATCATAATGTATAAATGAGCTATAAAAAAAGGTACAAAAGTAGAAGAAAAAGTATTTAATTAATTAGCGCACCACAAATACAAATGGATGCTACTCGATCGGTAACTTACTACATGTATCACGTGTCATTTGATGCACCAAATTTTACCCCATTTTTTTTTTAATTATTCATTTTTGGAGGAAATTAATTAAGTAAAAAAAATTCTGAATTTGAAAGTGATATATTTTATTAAGTTTAAATGATTCTGTATTCCCTTATAAAAATTAATGGGCTTATTTGGAAATATTTGAAAGGCATTGTTCAAACAAAAATTCATGGACTTTTGTGGATAAAACAAACTTTTTCAAATTTCAAAGGATTTTTCAAGTTTGTATGAACCATATTTTAGTAAAAAAAATACATGTTGATGCTAATACCCCCTCAAGAGGAGTAGCAACATCAAGATTTTCAAGATTTCCCCATGGCAGCTATGCTGGAGGTCAGATCAGAACCAAATGGTCAGGACGAACTAATATCATAAATACAACAATTCCATCAAGAGGAGTATTGATAAGAAGATTTTTAAGATGGCTGCCACAACAGTAACATCTGGCATCAGATTAGTACCATTTTCATTTAGGAGCAAGAATATATGAGAGATCTTTTAGTGAAAACTCCATGTAATATGACCATCTATTTAGAAGGAGTAGTATTAACAAGACTTTCAATAGATGTTAGAACAGCACCATTTTCATTTGTGATCAGTTATATATCATAACAAGTTTTTTAGTGAAAACCTCATGTCATTATGACCATCTATTCCGGATAAGTAGTGATAACAAGATTGCCAAGATGGCTACTATCAAGGTCATACTTGATGTTTGAGGTGTAAAACATGTATTTTCATTTAGAACCAAAGACACCTCAGGATGATATTGTGTATCAAGTTTCATGACTCTCCTTCAAACTGTTTAGAAGGATTAGTGATAACAATATATGTCAAATGCAGGACTACTTCATAAGCTTTTGTGGATTTTGACCAGAATATTCAAATACATAATCATTAATATGCCCATAAGACAAGAAGATTCAAATACATAATCATTAATATGCCCATGAGACCAGAAGATTCAAATACATAATCATTAATATGCCCATAACACCAGATGAGTCAAATACATAATCATTAATATACCCATAAGACCAGATGAGTCAAATACATAATCATTAATATGCCCATAAGACCAGAAGATTCAAATACATAATCATTAATATGCCCATAAGACCGTGCTAATATCCATGAAACTTGTGTACACATCCTTCACAAATTGACAACATTTATTTCGTCAAAAAAAAGCCAACTTCCCATATGTATGTGGAAGATTCAAGAAGCTTCTGCTAAGTTGTCAATTTATGATATTGAAAGTAGGAATAAATTAGTTTATTCAATGGTAAACTTCCCATATTAATGACTACATATTGGATACCCTCAACAGGTTAACTTCATACATGTAGGGCTTCAGTGAATAACATGCTCAAGTTTCCTGGTCCAAATAAGATATAACTATTACACAAATCAACATGATTGCATGCATGATCATCTATACTATATAGTGTTTCTCCTGTGATAAGCTCTGGGGTTCAGTAGCCTGTTAATCTCTATTAAAAATGAGGGTGAGTGGGCTGATCACAGGTAAAAGGTTTAAAATATCAAATTGATCACAATTTGTACAAGTCAAGGATGGGCTTATCATCAAGCACAGCACTTCAAGTACCATCAAACTTTAGTAGTAATAGGGTGACTTACTTTAAAATTTTAGTGGCCATTTTAAATTTTAGGTTGCCAGGCCCTAATAATTTGGTCACCATAGGCACTGAAGCAGAAATCAGAGGGCCACCAGTTGCCAATTTTCACTCAACAAATCTGAATATTTAGTAACCAATCTGACCATTTTATTCACAACTTGGGGTGCTGAAGCATGATTTTTCCTCAGGATGATACAGCCAATAATCTGTTAAAAGTGCCATTAAAACAAAAACAAAACAACAAAAATCTTGGGAGAATAATGGGTATGTGGAAAAATGAAATATTGTGATAATAGCTTTATCTCCCTAATTGGCAAATTTCATGCTGGTATTTTTCATAAATTGCATTTGTAATATCTGATTATAATTTGTGAGCACATGGATGTATATAGTTTTTACAAACTTGAAAGATATTTTTAGAGACAGAAAGAAAAATTCTAAATATATCTTGCACTTAAGAAAACAATACCTGTTGCTCAGTGGAACATTCTGATGTATAGCGCACTCTGAACAGTTTGTCTCTGAACTGCTTGGAATGGTTCCATACCACAGTCACACATGTGTCACTGAGGTTTTGGAATGAAATGAAATCAACTGGTGCTGGTTGAACTGAAGTGAAAATCAAAGACAAGATTAAGAAATAATTAAATATTGTGTTCTAGGCTTTAATTTTTGCAATAATAAAAATGGGACAACTAACAACCTAAAATATATAGTTTTTATTGTCTTTCCCATGGTGTCATTATGACACGAGTAAAACATTACCAAACAAACTATGTTACCTTGACTTTTAACCTTTTCTATTAAAGTTACTTTATGACCTTGACCTATGGTCCTTTGAGCTGTCTTCCCCAAGGATGGTTACTTTATGACCTTGACCTGTAGTCCTTTGAGCTGTCTTCCCCAAGGATGCTCTACACATATGGTGAATCTAGTGCAAAGTATGATGCCTATCCATAGTCATGTGATCTAAGTTTGTTTTTCTTTAAACCAGAGTGTAATCAACAATTGCATTGCTCACCTCTAAATAGCTTTCACTGGTCTCCAGTAGCTTTTGTAAACATTATCATGAAGAAAACAAATTCAGACTAAAGTGATCTTGACATCAAAATGTTGGTCCCTTTTCTAACAAAAGTTTATCTGCATTATTTTACCTTTACATTTTGAACTTTTAATCTTTTTACAATTGAAAATTTTAACTTTTAACTTTTAATCAGTACTTTATAGGCAATATTGTGCTGACATACCATAAAACCACATACCTATCCACCCCACCCACCTACCTGCCTACCTACTGTGACAGTGCATAAAAGACCTAAAACAATAAAAGAACATTCTTTTCATTGATCTCAAAGTATAGATTTTATAATGAGTTCATAAAACCAGAGATTAATGTTGTTTTGTATGTCTTTTTAAAACATCATTGTTCTTAAAGTTTGGTGGAGAAGCTATTATCATTGTGCACCCATAAAAGCCAGATTTTACTGGATGAAAGTCACAAGCTTTGAGTAATCTTGGAGTGACTGCCAGCAGTACAAACATAGTTCATGCATCAGTAATTACCTTGATGAAGCAACTATATGTGAGGCCTCACTTGAAAAACATGCAGTCCACTCATCTAATTCTTACACTCATTCAAATGTACAATACTCATTTACCCATCTCAGGGTAACTGTCACATTACACAAGTATAGTCATTAATATGGAACATATACCATTGAATAAACATATTTATTACCACTTCCAATAGCATTAGTGAGAAAGGGCTTTCTGAGTAGACTAGGATGTATATAGGTCCAACATAGATGAATCTCAAAAACTCAAATAATTAATCCATGTTAGTAAAGCACAAAATGTAGGTCACTGTGACCAACAAGATTCATGAATCTTGGTATAACAGCATGTATACAGGGTTGTGAGCAAAATGCAAAAGCTACACATACAGGCTGTCAACACAGTTTTTAGGTCAAAAATATAGGAATGTTGGAAATTTTTAAGTGACAAATATTTTTAAAATATAGAATTTTCTTTAAAAAATGTAGGAAAATATAGAAGTTTTCGAAAGTGTACAAAGCAATTATAGTTAATATTTACAGGATTTAAAGACTTATAATAATGACAAATGCTCTGAACTCAATTATAAAAAGCAAAGTTGTCTGAAAACTTTTCAAATCAACAAAAATTAAATTTTTTAGTGTGCTGATAGGTTATCTGGCCTCCTCCTCCCCTCCCATATCATCCTTTTAATTTAATGTCAGTATACACAAAACAGGTGACAAGACTTGTAAAATACTGTAAACATACTATCTTGTGATGCCTTTCATGCAACTCTGAATGATACAAAGAAAATTTAGTCTTAAAATCTTTACCAACAGTATTTCTAAAGGTAACTTTAGTAAACTTAAAACAATATAATATTTCACTATGTCACGGAAGAAAATACTTTTGAATTAGGAAATATATATTTATTGATGCAAATTATTTTGAACAATGCATAACTGGCCCTTATCAAACAGGAAAAGTACAAACAAAATATGAAAACTGAACAAAGTAGAATGACTGCAGATGTATACAAATCAAATATGCACATTTTATAACCATGATAGTGCTTGATTAGCATATTAAATTATGATTGGTGCATCAGGAATGTTTAAACATCACAAATGTAATGTAATGCTTTTTAAAACAAAAGTGGATAAAATATAAAAATCTGTAAAACTAAGTGAGAAATAAAAACAAAAATCCATACTGACTTGAAATCGTAATAATCAAGTATGAAAGAAACAAGGCTATGCTTTTGATAAACAAAGAATAAATTTATGACCATTTAGAATTAACCCCAAAATCTCTGGGGATAAGGGAAAATGCATGGGATAGAATATTCAAGTTTCATCATAAGTTGTCAGGAACAAAAAAACTGGGACCTTCTTTCATTAGATTTTATGCCCCTTTTAAAGATTGAAAGAAAATGCTGAAAAAATAATCTTTAATCCTTAACCTTTAAATTCAGAGTTCTTGGTAACTCTTTTATAAAGTCAATTGAGAGTAAACTTGCAATTCTATACTTTAAGATTTTTTCTTCTTTGTCTCTGGTTCAAATGTGGCACTGGTTTTGCTTGTTTAGTGTTTTTTGTGCCTCTTGCTTCTGTCACACTCTTCCCTGAGTTTTACTCTGTACCTTCCTGCATAGGGGACTCTGTCACACTCTTCCCTGAGTTTTACTCTGTACCTTCCCGCATAGGGCACTCTGTCACACTCCTCCCTGAGTTTTACTCTGTACCTTCCTGCATACGGCACTCTGTCACACTCTTCCCTGAGTTTTACTCTGTACCTTCTTGCATAGGGCACTCTGTCACACTCTTCCCTGAGTTTTACTCTGTACCTTCCTGCATAGGGTACTCTTTTCCTCAAGTGATCTTTGCTGACATTTATCTAAATGGTCAAGAGACTGAGTAGTTTTCATGGAAGCTGTTTCAATCATCATTTGAGCAACTGTCAAAGCCTGTTGATCAATTTGCTTTTCTTTTACGACCTTATCAAGTTCCCTTCTTTCACAAGCTTACCCAGTAATGGCAGCTTCAACATCAACTCTTCCTGCCTCCTCCTGCTCAGCAAGCTTTTCTTCCTTGCAACTAATTTCTTTTGAGTTTCTGCAAGCCTTTCTTGCTCCATTTTAACTTTTCAACCTCTTCTTTCTGCTTTTTCCTCTGTCTTTCAGATTCCTCCTTTTCCCTTTCCTCTCCTAGTCTTTTCTGGTATATGACATAAGCATTCCTGTGGGCCAAAATCACATAATTTGTGAAAGGTCTGCAGTGTGCAGGATGATGGAAAAGTACTGCATCCTTGACCATTCTGAGGCCATTAACTACATTTTCTCCTCTATGTGACCTCTTTATTGTCACAACATTTGCATTTTAAAAGACTTTCTCCTCATCAGAACTTCCATGAGGCAAAATAAGGGCTGTTTTTACCACTGTCTGAACTAATGGATATTTCACTTTACCATCCTCAGATGTAATTGCAAAGACTGTACACCTGTAAAAGTCTATCCTGATACTCTCATTAGGTGGTGCAATTTTGGTATCTGCCAAGAGTGAGTTGTGGGTCTAGTCAGCATATTTGATGCCCAATTCTGATCCATTGCTTTTCATTGAAAAGTCTGCTGGGGCACAGCTAGAAATTCAAAATTTAGTGCCAGTCTGTCTGGGATGAGAACCATAGCAGGTCAGGAAAATATGATCTTGCTCACACTTCTGCATCCTTAGAGATCATACAAATTATTGCAGATCTCTTTACTATGAACTATCACCTTAGGCCAACCTTGAACATTAGTATGCAAGTAATGAAAGTTACTACTGGCAGCTAAGGTTTGTAGGAAGAAGAGTCCAAATCACATGTAGAAGTGCAGTGCTCCACACTTTCACAATGATTGCAAGTTAAGATTCTGTGACATTCTTTCATAAATCTAACATGGTAAGTGTAAAAGTCAATTCCACCATAATCTCTGTACATTTCGGTAATCATCTATTCACAAATATCTACCATCATTGACTTAAATATCCAGACTTTAAAAAATAATTACTTTTCTCTCTGTCCAGAAAATTTGTGTACTAATCTGCTAATAAAAATTATCAATTTTCCCAAATATTTTATCCAAAAAATTAAGATCTTTATTGTCAGGATTGTGTATCGATGTGCCCAGCAAGTGGTCAGAAGTGACACAGGCACAATAACTGAGGCTGCTAATGGCTTGTTTTAGACACAATGGTTTACTCGGACTCTGAATGTCAACAAAGGCTGCCTATTCTTGAGAGCTGACTGGCTGATAGTGTCATGTGACTGTCTATATGAATATGTAATTAGCTGTTGTCCCTACAAAAGTATTTAGCCCAACTCTTCAACGTTAATTTGAACAGAACATGGCTGGACTGAAAATATGTGCAGTGTACCAGGTAATTCTGCTGTTACATGCTGCATAAACTACAGTCAAGTGAACTGGACTTACAACTAATGTATATGTGTGTACATAGTTTGCCCCCTCCACAACCTCCCCAAGGGGGTAGGTGCTATGAAACTCACTTTAAACTGTTGTCTTAAGGACCTAGGAAGAACAAGAGTCCCTCAAAGGGGCTGACACTCTACTGGGCAAACTGAATTTCCAGCAACTCAAGATCAGACCATTTCTTCCTTTAAACTGTCAAGTGTTGAAACCATCTCTAATATTCTTCAGCAATAACAAGATTTTCAAATAAGCTGCTGTGGTACACATACTGGATATCATCTTTGCACCATTTTCATTTAGGACACAGCAGACATCACTAGAAATCTTCTGCATGAAAACCCCATGTCATAATGATCATTCATTCAGGGGGAGTAGTGACAAGGTTTGATCAGTAGAATGGCCACTAAATCAGTTGATTTTTTATCTGCATACATTTTACGTTTCAAAGGGATGGAAAACAAAACAAGTGCTTTCTTCTGCCATAATATGTATTCTCTTCATGCTATAATAAAATGGCAAGTTTGAACATGAATCAGATTTGGATTCTGATAGAAAATGTTACAATAATAATCACTTATTATGAGTCAATATATGGTCGAATCATTAAAAAGGAAGAGTGGTTTATCTGATAGTTCACTGCAAAGATTTTTCTTTTATAAAATCCAATAGCATTTTTAGTTTCCTTCACAAAATCACTGTCAAGTGACTGTTTAGTGACCACTGATGACATTCATTGTGATTATTAAGCTTCACACTTAACAGGCTCTCAATAGTTCTCTGGTCCAGATTTCCCCTTGAATCAATTTGTATTTTGCAAAGAATGGAGAATGTCCTCTCTGTATCAGCATTAGAATGTTGTAATGACAGGACAACCATGCTCTGCCTGCAAAGAAGTTCTAACTTCAGTTTTCCTGTTGCTGGGTTTGTAAGGTTGCTGACTACTCTCCAATACTCCTCCAAGCTATGTTCACCCCAAGGAAGAAGTTCCTAACTTGGACTCGAGATGTATTCCTGAGCCTCATCCTCGAGGGCTTCTTTCTCTTCATGACCCAGATCCAAAAATCTGTTGGCAAGTTTCACCACTATAAATAAAAAAAATAAAGATTGATTTAGACTTGAAGTAAAAATGAAAAATATACATCATGTATTTATGCTTTTATGAATAATTTATCCAAACTTTAAAATTAATTATCTTGTAATATATTTTGAACTGATATATTTTATCTAGGATTTTATGTGCATGAAAACTTCAAATAGTTTATGAAATACAAAAGATGCATACCTTTGAAACACACAATGCAAACTCTGGACCTTTGCTGCCCACCTGCACACACTTAAACACTGATATCCAAGCACTGTTGAACTTATAATATTTCTTAGCCGGTGGTTTCTTAGCATTGGGAGAAAGCACACGTTTAGAATTGAACAAAAATGTAAGAGCTGTCCTCTTAAAACTTCTGGAACAATACAATATCAATTAAACAGAACAAAAATCAAAATACTTACTCTAGTGTGTCTGCCAAAATAATATTTTATGGTTGGTCTCTTCATTTTATCTCCCCTCCGCCAACTTTCATCAAAGGCTTAGAAGACATCATGGACCACCTTTCATCCCTTTATTACTTATAACACCTCAAAAAACATCCCGCATTTGGCCTTAAACTCCTCAAATTCCAACAAGACGTTAATCAATTAGCAGCTTGCTGTGTACACATGTCGGCTGTTCTTTAAAACAATTCTAATCTTATTACTCTGCAATGCATCATTGCGCCGGTCGTTGTACTGGTGGAACATTTCCGGTCCCCAGTAGACTGGTTCTGGCTGGTTTCTCTAATGTGTTGACAGAATGCGTAAAAATACAGTGTTTGGGTATTTTTATTAAAATAAATTAAAAATTCTTTTAATTTTCAAAAGCGGTAGATTTTAACTACTAAACGGTATGTGTGGTAGACTGCCTTTAAAATGGTATTTTTGGACTACCGCCATCAGAATCACATGTATGGGTGGACATCAGATCAGCACCATTTTCATTTAAGACCAATAATTCTGGTGAAAACCCCATGTCAACATGCCTTTCTGTTCAAGTAGAGTTGTGATAACAAGATTTTTTAAGATGGCTGCCATATTGGATGTAAGATCAGCAAATTTTTTATCTGGGACCAGTTAGACATCCTAAGAAGTCTTTTAGTGAAAACTCCATGATGATACAACCATCCATTCAGGAGGAGAAGTGATAAGATTTTTTCAAGATGGCTACCACGGTGGCCATATTAGCTGTCAGATCGACACCATTTTTATTTAGGACCAACTAGACATCATAAGAAGTCTTTTGGTGAAAACCCCATGTTGATATGACCATCCATTCAGGAGGAGTAGTGATAACAAAATTTTCAAGATAGCTGCTGTGGTGCCCATATTGGATGTCAGATCAACACCATTTTTATTTAGGACCAACTAGACATCATAAGAAGTCTTTTAGAGAAAACCTATGTTGATATGACCATCCATTCAGAAAGAGTAGTGATAACAAGATTTTCAAGCTGTGGTAGCCATACTGGATTCCGAGCAGTACCATTTTCATTTAGGACCAAGTAGACCATGGGATGAATGTGTGTGTAGAGTTTCAAGGCAATTCTCCAAGTAGTTTAGGAGGAGTAGCAAAAACAAATTTGTGCTAACGGATGGATGGACGACAGACAATGGATGACAGACAGACAACAGACCATCCCATAAGCTCTTCTGGTCTATGACCAGTAGAGCTAAAAAATGGTTGAGATTCAGTGCTTTTATCTGTGCAGATGCCATTGTGAGATTCAGTGCTTTTATCTGTGCAGATGCCATTGTCTATGTCAACTCTGATACTGGGAATAGTACAATAGTTCTAGTAGTGTACTTCATAGACTCTGAAGTGAGCAAATAAAACTTGAAACATCTGATCACTGTGACCTTTGACCTTTTGACCTCCAAACCCCTAGATATATCATACATCCCATGGTTAATATCTTTTGATGTCTGATAATATTTTACAATGGATACTGTAGTTTAAAAAACTTTAATCATTGACCACTCAGCCAAAAATGTAAATAACTGTCCTTTGACCTTGACCTCTGACCTCAATGTCCTTCAATATCTAGGAATGTTCATTCCAATGCAGTTGTGGATAAAGTATGGCGATAGCCCACTGATGGAAATAGGAGACATTAGTCTTTTAAAAATCTGTAACCAAAAGCTGAGACTGAATGGAGAGTACATATTCTGCTTAATCTGAGAAGATTTCTGAATGACTGGGTTTGTCTTTCAACCTGAAATTTAGTATGTCTAGTAAATTTATTTCTTGAATAACTTCTCATGTGATGGGAAAATTAGTGGCATGGGAAAATTAGTGACAACTGTTATAATCTAGTGATCGTTCTGTAATCCTGCAGCAGTAGTGATCATTAATTTACAGACAAATTTGTCTTGAATAAGCTTAATGTACTATATTCATGAAAATGTAATGACATGAAATTATTATGACTTACAGTATATTAAATGTATCACCGATGTTCACAATATAGCTTTAGGTATTAAAATCCTGGGGATCTGGTCTCCCAGTCAGGAGATTCAGGTTTGTACAACAATTTTGGGGAAATCCCTGAAATTCCAAGGTATATCACATCATGATAAAGAAATAATACAGAACCACTTAAAGGAGTAAAACAGACCAGCTTAAAAGAGTAATAGAGATCAGCTTACCTATTTGAAATGGAGAAATATGAAAATCACGTGAAGTATTCACCACGCTCCTGGCAATATTGGAGATGTTGAAATAGAACCAATAGTCTGGCATCATTATGAAATCATACATGGTGAATGAGGTCGTATTAGGGCATGGGCTCCATAGGCTTGGTGTTTGACTGAAAACAAAAATCACATGTATGCCATTAACTATCGTGAATGTAATTAATATTGTAATTATTATGTGTTCAAGAAATGTATATTGTCGTTTAAATATCAAGTCATATAAAGTCCTGTGGTACAATTTCCTACTAAATAAAAGTGTTATCATGCAGTTTAGAATGTATTTCAGATCTTTCAAAAATTACTGTAACAAGTTGCAGTTTATAAGAACTTATAATATATGTAAAAAAAATACTGACTTATGTATAATACTCTATTTCACGGCACATAACTTCTGTTTTATTATCACCATAACTCTCATTTATTTTGAATAAATTTAAGGTTAGCATTAACTTAAAAATAATATCAAATACTAATTTAGCGATAACATCTGATCAAAAAGTGGCAGATGTTATGAAAAAAATGGCTTATTTTCGATGTTTTGGCAAACACTATGGCATATATTTCCATACTTAATATATTTAAAATAGTTTTTCACCACTCGTGATAATACAATCATTCCACTTCTCTCGTAATATATTTCCTTGCACGTACTTAAAATATGTGGACATCCTCCATATAATCAGATGGTCAGACAAAATCCTGCCAAACCAACTAAAGAAAGAATTTACTATTAATATTCAAGTCTTTATAGCTTTGACCTTTTCATCCAATTTTCATAACTGCTCACAATGTACCATATATACTTGCATATTATCTGATACCAACTGCAAACTGCATAGACCCAGATCGGCAGTCACATAATGTGCCGGCAGATCTGGGTCCATGCAGTTTGTAAGGACTAATCAGTAGAACAAACAACATAGACTGTGCTGGCAGATCAGGGTCTATGTTGTTTGCATTTGGACCTGGATTATACGTGAGTATATACAGTACATGAATCCTGTTTCAATCATTTGGAAATTCATCAAAATGAAAATAAAGCCGATTTTTAAGAGAGAGAGAGAGAGAGATATGCAAATGAGTAGTAAGAGCATTCTTCATTTCTTTTAGGGTCAATTACTACACATCTCAATCTCATTTCTTTTAGGGTCAATTACTACACATCTCAATCTCATTTCTTTTAGGGTCAATTACTACACATCTCAATCTCATTTCTTTTAGGGTCAATTACTACACATCTCAATCTCATTTCTTTTAGGGTCAATTACCACACAGCTCAATCTCATTTCTTTTAGGGTCAATTACTACACATCTCAATCTCATTTCCTTTAGGGTCAATTACCACACATCTCAATCTCATTTCTTTTAGGGTCAATTACCACACATCTCAATCTCATTTCTTTTAGGGTCAATTACCACACATCTCAATCTCATTTCTTTTAGGGTCAATTACCACACATCTCAATCTCATTTCTTTTAGGGTCAATTACTACACATCTCAATATCATTTCTTTTATGGTCAATTACCACACATCTCAATCTCATTACATCTCAATCTCATTTCTTTTAGGATCAATTACCACACATCTCAATCTCATTTCTTTTAGGGTTTAGACTTTATGGTCATATTTAACAGAAGGATCAAGGATGACTTTATGGTTATATTTAACTGAGGGATTAAGGATGACTTTGATGGTCATATTTAACTGGGGAATAAAGGAAGAACATCTGGAAATCAAAGCAATTGGGAACAAAAGCAAAGCTAAGGATCTTCAACAGCAATGTCCTCAGTGTGATCTTATATGGCTTAGAGTGTTGGAAGCTTACAACAAGAATAGTTCACAAACTAGAGACCTTCCAAAACAAGTGTCTCTGGAGGATCCTTCAAATTTTCTGGCCAAGAAAGATCTCAAAGAAAAAGCTGCATCAGAGGACAAATGCAAAACCTGTTGTCCAAACAGTGAAAAGGAAGAGATGGAGATGGCTTGGGCATGTGTGTTGAATGCAACCAGATGCACTACCCAGAATAGCCTTATGCTTGACACCAGACGGAAAGCATAAAAGAGGTCAGACCATGAGCCATGGTGAAGGACAGCTGAGAACGAGATAAAGGCATGTGGCTTGACATAGGAAACCATTATTAGACAGGCTGCAGACTGGCAGCAGTGGCACTCTCTTGTGGAAGCCTTACATGCCACCTGAGGCACGAAGAGGATTGAATGAATGAAATTCCTCCATTAAATATGACCATTAAGTCAATCCTTCATCCCTCCATTAAATATGACATTAGATCATTCTCAAGCCTTCAGTTTATGTACTGTATATGATTTATTTTAAATATTTCAGACTGATATATATATATATATATATATATATATATATATATATATATATATATATATATATTATTCAAGCAGCTGTAGTGGCTGAGTGATTAGTATGCTGTATGGACTGCACAATGAGAAGGGTACAGGTTTGAATCCCGCCCAGACTGTGACAGATCAATGTGTTGTTAAACAACAACTAATCAATCAATTAATTAATCTCAATATTATTCCTCCTTTCTATTGTTTTATCTTTAGTATTTATATAAATTTCTAAAATAACATTTCTGATTTGTTCTTTCTTGCTTTCTATGTAATAAACAGTCCCATAGTAACCTAGTGTTCATCCAGTTCTTATCGTTGAAGATGAGATTTTCCATTTTGAAGCTCTTACCCAACTGAATGTATCTCCAATGTAAACCCCTTATAAACAAATACTGTTTGCACCTGACTAGGAGCAAATTAACCAAGTTTCAATTTTTAACTGTATTCATTTTACATGATTTCACAAGACTGCACAACTTATGCTAAAAACAGTATAATCTGTCTTGAGAAATCACCCTTTCTGCCAAAAGAAAGGTGGTCCCTTGAAGTGACTGATGCTCTACTCTCCAAAAAGAATTTCCAGGAATTCAAGATAAGATCATTCCTTCTTTATAACTGCTGGGTGTTGAAACCATCTCTGATATTCTTGAGCTATAAGATATTCAAATTAACCACTGTTGGCAGTGATATTGAATGTAAGACAAGCACCATTTTCATTTAGGACAAACTAGACGCCATTAAATGACTTTTGCTGAAAACCCCATGTTGATATGACCATCCATTCAGAAGAATTGGAGATAAGATTTTAGGTATATTCTTTGTGGCAGCCATATCTGAGGTCAGATTGGCACCATTTTCATTTAGGACCAGCTAGATATAATAATTAGTCTTCTGGTGAAAACTCCATGTCAATATGACTTTCCTTTTGGAGGAGTAGCAATAACAAGATTTTCAAGACAGCTGCCATAGTGGCCATACTGGATGTCAGAACGGAACCATTTTCATTTAGTACCAAATAGACATCATAAGAAGTCTTCTGGTGAAAAACTAATGTTCATATGACTTTCCATCTAGGAGAAGTAGCAGTAAGATGTTCACGATGGCCACTGTGTTGGTGGCCATACTGGATATTACATCAGCACAATTTTTATATAAGACCAACTAGACACCATAAGAAGTCTTCTGATGAAAACCCCTTGTTGATATGACCATCCACTCAGTTGGAATACCAATAACAAGATTTTCAATATGGCCACTGTGGTGACCCTATTGCATCTCTGAGCAGAACCATTTTCACTTAGGGCCAACTAGACATCATAAGAAGTCTTCTGGTGAAAACCCCATGTCAATATGACTTCTGTTCAGGAGGAGTAGAGAAAAGATTTTCAAGATGGCTGCCATAGTGGCCATATTAGATGTCAGATCAGCACCATTTTCATTTAGGACCAGTTAGACATAATTAAAGTCTATCAATGTGAAAACCCTATGTTGATATAACCATTCATTCTGGAAGAGTAGTGATAACAAGATTTTCAAGATGGCTGCTGTAGTGGCTATACTGGATGTCTGAGCATCACTGTTTTCATTTAGGACCAACTAGACATAGGGATGAATGTGTGTGTAAAATTTCATGGCAATCCACCTAGTAGTTTAGGAGAGGTAGCGATAACAAACTTGTCCTAACAGATAGACATATGTTGGACAACATACAACACAACAGACAAACAACAGGCCATCCCATAAGCTCTTCTGGTCTATGACCAGCAGAGCTATAAATTCATCTGTACATTATGGATCTAGTGTAAGTTTCTTTAAGCACCTCAAATTTTCTTCCTCAAATTGAGAATTTTGAAAATCTACCTGATTGCTTTTGTAAAAAACTATGAGTTTTTCACTGAACATTAAATATTCATCAAGTATTAAAATAAAAGTACATGTAATAATTCTGAAAACAGCCTTGTTTTGTTTCTGTGAGAAAGCTAGAGGATTTCCTCAAATTTGACAAATTCCTCAAACCTTTATTCTGCAAGAATAAAAAGATTTCCCTCAGTATACAATAATAAAACTCTTATGACTTTATTTTTATTCTTTCTACTATTGTAACATCATCAAATGTACCACAAGCAACATGATGCCATAATCGTAATTTGATGAGAAATTTTGAGACTGAAGATGAACAAAACCTGATCACGATATCTCAAGACTTGTCAGCTCCAATAGAGTGGTCATTCAAACAATCAGATTTTACTGTACCTCATAAGGCTGGTAATGTATAGACTCAAGTATAATAAAATCTAAAAGGTTTTTAACAAAGCTAGAGTTCTACATGTATAAACTATTTCCTTTACCTATCCTCGTACTCTACATCATTCTTCCAGAAGCATTCCACCCTTATGTGCTCCTTATGGAAATAAGGGATCATGTCCCATGTACAGGTCAGCTTGTCCCAGTTATACACTTGGCATGAAAAGTTCTCAGGGTTATGTGGATAGTCTAAAATACATGAGAAGTTTTCATAAGCATAATTTTACATTAATTTCTACTGCATTTTTAATAATCATCAGATGTAGGTATGTTAATGTGAAGAACTCAGTCCTTTACCTTCAGTACATAATTCTTTCTTTACTGTAATAGTCTGCAGTCCAATAAAGGCCTGGAAACCAGGTCTTTGACTTATAAATCTCCACAAATAAAGGTCTGGAAACCAGGTCTTTGACTTATAAATCTCCAGTCAACTAAAGGTCTGAAAACCAGGCCTTTGACTCCTAAATCTCCAGTCAAATAAAGGTCTGGAAACCAGGCCTTTGACTTATAAATCTACAGTCAAATAAAGGTCTGGAAACCAGGCCTTTGACTTATAAATCTCCAGTCAAATAAAGGTCTGGAAACCAGGCCTTTGGCTACCATTATGATATATATTCTTACTGCTGTTTCTACTGCTATTTCCAAGAAAGACATTTTTGTGAAGGTTGTCTTACGTTTAATATTGTTTTTTCTCATTTTTATATATATGTGTGATACAGTCTAGCCATGTGAGAAAGCCATTTGGGATATGCCTTTCCCACATGAGTGCCCTCAATGACATCATAGATGATGTCATTATGCTTATGACCTCATGAACATGATGCTGTTTATTGCAACTTTAGTACTAAAAAGACAAATTTAAGCCCCATGATCCATTCAGCTTCTTCTCAGGATCACAGCAATCCTGAACTTTAACCAATTAAGCCCCATGATCCATTCAGCTTTATAACCAATTAAGCCCCATGATCCATTCAGCTTTAATCTGTATGAGCATCTTTGACTGACTGACAAATTTTTTTTTTTACTGTTGCAATACTAGTGCCATGTAAATCACATATAATATGTAATGAAAATGAAACACCTGACTCTAGTGCATACTCCTTTGTGCAAAAGAAATTTGCAGTGTTGGTGTTGAGTGTTCTCACCATTTTATTCATGTTATACTGGTGTTACACTAAGGAAGGAACTGACTGTTTTTAATTCCCTGTCTTGACGCACCTACTAATATTTTCTTGTGCACAAAAAGCAGCCAACCATAAATAGTAAACACCTAAATTTGCCATTGCATAGTTCATTGTCATATCTTGTTCTAAAATGTTGATTCTTACAACTTCAAGCAAACAGCATAAACCCTGATCTGCCAGCATATTATGCATACATGTGACAGAAAATACAGTTCAGGTCAAGACAGATCATGTGAATCAAAATCAACATGGCAAGAAAAGATATGCTGCATGTTAGTTTTTACCATATATCACTTGCTAGAAAAGTGTGAAGCAACTGCTTGCATTAAATAACCTACAAACAGTCCTTTTAATGGCAGGAACAACATGCTGAGTGGCTCAGTTGTTAGCATGCTAGACCCAAGACCAAAAGGGTACTGATTCAAATACTACCCTTGGATCAGCCTGGGTTGGCTACCATGGTGTGTTCTTGGGTAAGGCACTTTACTCCAATTGCCTCATCACTGGAAACCTACTTGTGTTGCTGTGCCATAAAACACCAAGCCAAACCTTTAAATGGCATCACCTGTATCGCTCTGATAACACTGGGTCTGCATAGTAACTCAAAAATGAATCATCTGTTATCTGATAAATTGGAATGAGATACTGCATCCAATATTATACAATTATTGCCCTTGTTTTGAGTTTATATTATGAACTGTCCAACCAAGACATGTGTCATGTTACCTGAGGACAGACATTTGTCATTTAACTACAAAACATTGGCAATTATTGTTTTATTATATTGAAGACAAGAGACATAAACCAGTCCACCACTTATGTAAGACTCATACTAAAAGCATACCTGCCATATTCCCAGAAGTTTTGGGGGGTTTGGGGGACTCAAAAAGTGTGTTTTGAGGTCCAAAGGGAGGTCAGTGTGATTGACCTAAGAAAATTACGTCCAACTGGGAACAAGTTATCTTTTCATATAAGCCTATATAAAATTACTGGAAATTCAAATTTGATTAAAAAAAAAGAAAATAACATGTTTTCTTTGAAGCACTTAATATACTTACAAACAAAAAATAGTTGGTTAACTTATTATAGCACTGTCCAATAGTATCACCACACACATGTGCCTACACTCACATAAACACAACCACACAGACATTAAATAAAAAAATATACCAAGTTTCAGTCTTTAAAATCCATTGGCCCATGGAATATTTTCCTAATTAGATGCAGTCTTTGCTGCTCTCAATAGTTCGTAAAGGGGGCGGGGTGTTGAAGGTAATACATATATCATTTGTGTTCATCTTAGCACTCATTTGAGACTGGATGGTACTCATGTTCAAACTTCCCCAAAAATCTTGTTGAATTTTTCTCAGCATAGAAAACGATCTTTCCACATCTGCATAGCTGTGAGGGAGTGGCAAACATGCTAGGTGGTGTTGATATGTTGATGGAGGTTGTACATTCCAGAACAACTAATGTCGATATGGTGTTTGCATTTTTTCTGTGCTCTACTCATTTTGCTGATGGCTTATTTTATCATAAATTAAAGCTGCTTTTCAACAATTTGCTGTAAAACAAATTAATCACACTTGTAAACTATTCCGACTACTGAAATAAAATAGTGTTTTGCATTTTATATATGGAGTAAAATTCGACTTAAGAAGCATTGCCACTGGTCACAAACTTAAAATACCAATAATCTTTAATAATGATGGCTTAAACATTTTCATTCAAGACAATGATGTGTAAGGAGCCATCCATGTATGACATCATGCAATTTTGGCGGATGTTTTACCCCCCCCCACCCTCTCTTCAAGTTTCATCACAAAAACTCAGACCCCCCCTCATTTATGATGTTACACAGCTTTGAACCCCCCAAATAAAAAATTTCAAAAATAAAATTGGTTTCAAATCACTTTGTATTAGAAAAACATACAACAATACAACACTGTGTTCTGAATTATTTATTTCCCTAGTAGATAGCGCTGGTGTTTTTTTGGGACGTCACATTTTTCAACACCCCCTACCCCCCATCATCACACAAGTCGTAACCCCCTCTTAGGTGCATGGCGTCATATATGGATGGCCCCAATAACTTTTGTTCTTCAACACGCATCTCTTTGACTAGGCCTAACTCAAATGAATTGGGTTGTTCCACTTAGTGTACTGTACCTATGCAAATTAGCCTAATGGGCTCTCCTACAGCAGCGTTGAAAGGACTTGACACGGCATCATCCTAGCTATTCTCAACCAATTAAGTAATCTGTGAAATGGTGCTTGTTTATCTCCATGACAATAAGCTGAATAACCTGCCCCAAGGATAGTTTTACATGGACTCTAAGCAGGACTGTTTACTGTTATACAGACTATCTGCTTCAGACATGTATAATTGTGGTCAAAAAATGTACGTTTTTTCTTTTTCTTTCTAAGATTATTGAAAATCATGCTTTTTAAAACACAACCATGTCCGGGGGATTGGGAGTAAAAAATCGTGTTTTTTACATGACATGTCATGTTATGGCAAGTATGCTAAAAGTACCTTATGGTATAGCACTTTCATATTTTATACTATTTATGGTAGTACCCTATGGCCAAGCATCCTCAATTTATATACTACTTATGCTAGTACAATATGGCCAAACATCCTCAATTTATATACTACTTATGCTTGTACAATATGGCCAAACATCCTCAATTTATATATACTATTTATGGTAGTACCCTATGGCCAAGCATCCTCAATTTATATACTACTTATGCTAGTACAATATGGCCAAACATCCTCAATTTATATACTACTTATGCTTGTACAATATGGCCAAACATCCTCAATTCATATACTATTTATGCTAGTACCCTATGGCCAAACATCCTCAATTTATATACTATTTATGCAAGTACCCTATGGCCAAACATCCTCAATTTATATACTACTTATGCTTGTACCCTATGGCCAAACATCCTCAATTTATATACTATTTATGCTAGTACAATATGGCCAAACATCCTCAATTTATATACTATTTATGCTTGTACCCTATGGCCAAGCATCCTCAATTTATATACTATTTATGCTACACTTTGTTTCCAAGGTAATAAAAACAAAAGTCCCTCAAAGGGATTGACGTTTTACTTGCCAATATATCTGGGAATCCAATATAAGTCCATTTCTTCTTTTCAAACTGCTGAGTACTGAAACCATCTCTGATATTCTTTTGAAACTCCAATATATTAAATTTGGTAACAAAACTATTTTCTTATGTTTGAAGTGATATGGTCACAAGACACCTATAAGTGCAGTATGAAATTTTTTATCATGGCCATTGACCTTGAACCTGATATCATGGATTGAAGGTCAATGAACTTGTTTCAAACAATGTCAAGATATAACCACATGCTAAGTTTGGTTATATCTAATAGTTTTTGGCAAAACAAATTAAGTTAAATGAAGTTACTGAAGTGGTATCATTTAATATATTCTTCAGATATATCCACAAACAGGTAAATGATACAAATTCATTCATACTTATTATTAATGTATCATCATGCTTACAAGCCAGTACAGCAAAAAACCCAAGTCAAGACCTTTGACCTTCAAATGAATGTCCTGACTATCAACTTGTTCATTGGAATGCAACTAAATACAAAGTCTGCTTGAAATTCACTTGTATATGTACAAGTCACTGTGTCGAAAAGCTAAATGAAGTACAAAAATGCCAGCAATAACCTTTGACTTGAGCCCAAGGTAAATTAGGTCTGGTTTTCAAAACTCCTTCACAAAAGTGTGGATATATTAATGGTCAAATCTGCACCATTTTCATTCAGAAAAAATTATATTTTGCAAGAAGTTTTATCATGAAAACCCCATGTCATTGTCACCATTCATGCAAGAGTAGTGATAAAAAAGATTTTCGAGATGGTTATGGAGCCATGTTGGAGGTCTGATAAGCACCATTTTCATTTGAACTACATATTCCATCAGTGGCTATACTGGATGTTGCATCGGTACCATTTTCATTTAAGACCAACTAAACATCATATGAAGTGAAAACCACATGCTGATAAGACCATCTGTTCAGGATGAGTAGTGACATAGATTTTCAACATGGCCACCATAATGGATTCCAAAAGACATGTCTGATGGGCACCATTTTCATTAAGAAACAACTTGACAACACTAGAGGTCTTTTAGTGAAAAGCCAATGTTAATACATGTATGACCATCCATTCAGGAGGAGTTAGCAATAACAAGATTTTCAATCTGGAGACCATGGTGGCCATATTTGATGTCAGATAAGCATGATTTTCATTAAAGACCAACTAGGCATCATAAAAAATCTTATAGTGGAAACCCCATGTATATATGAACATATGTTCAGGAGAAGTAGTGTTAACAAGATTTTCATAATGGCAACTGTGGTGGCCATATTGGATGTCTGTGGGGCACCATTTTTATTTAGGACCAACTAGGCATTATAAGAAGTCTTTGAATGAAAGCCCCATGTTGATATGACCATCCATTCAGGAGAATTAGCAATAATAAGATTTTAAAGTTGGCCACAATAGTGGCCATATTGAATGTCATATCAGCACCATTTTCATTTAGGACCAATGTACACATCATGCGAAGCCATTTAGTGAATCCTCATGTTGATATGACCATCCATTCAGAAGGAGTAGCAATAACAAGAGTTTCAAGATGGTCACCATGGCAGACATATTGGATGTCGGAGGGCACCATTTTCATTTACAGCCAACTAGACATAATAAGAATCTTATAGTGAAAAACCCATGTCAACATGACCATATGTTCAGGAGGAGTAGTAATAACAAGATCTTCAAGACTGACATCATGGCAGCCATACTGGATGTCAGATCAGTATTATTTTCAATTAGGAACAACTAGACATCATAAGAAAAGTCTTTTAGTGAAAACTATAACCATCCATTCAGGAGTAGTAGCGAAAAGATTTTCAAGATGACTGCTATCGTGGCCATATTGTATGTCTGAGGGGCACCATTTTGACTTAGGACCAACTAGACCTTGGGGTGAATGTGTTTCTAAAGTTGGTGGCAATCTTGCCAATAGTTTAGGAGTTGTGATAACAAACTTGAAGACACAGATGCTGGTTGATAGGAAAAATGTCACTGCATAAGCTCTTTTGGTCTATGACAAGATGGGCTACAAATATTTTGAATGCAGAAAAGAAGGCACATCTAAACAAGTTGCTTGACATATTTTGGTTGAAATATCTTTAACAGTTTGATTGTTATCTGAACTTATCTGAAATCCTGACAATATAAACCTATATTGATAGAAATCGGATCAAACGATGGCCTCCAGAGTTGTAACAAGCAAATGTTGATGGAAAAACAATAGACGATGTTTGCAGGGATACACCATAAACTCACTTAAAAAATTGCTATAATGACATACAAAGCTAATAAAGCTATTTACATATGAATGCACAAATGCCTACACAATTTCACTTGTTTACTGCTAGTACTGTATATACTTGTGTATAAGCTAGGTCCAAATGCAAAAAACATAGACCCTAATCTGCCGTTGCATAATGCGCTGGCAGATCAGGGTCTATGTTGTTTGTTCTACTGACTAGTCCTTACAAACTGCATAGACCCAGATCTGCCAACACATTATGCGACGGCAGATCTGGGTCTATGCAGTTTGCAGTTGGCATTAGCTTATATGCAAGTACATACGGTAGTTTTTGCCTAATCATGCTAAAAGTAACAAAAAGTGAAAACATGTAAAAAATTTAAACATTGCTGTAATGGCTTGAAAATCTAATCAGCTCATTTACAAATATGCCTACCAAATATCATTTGTCAACGAAGTTTTTGTTTAATGGTGCTAACCTGGTTTTTGTCCCAAAACAGTGCAGCAAAAAATGAAAAAAGAAATTTGTTTAAATTTGGACTAGCCTGAAAATCTAATCAAGTAATCAACATACAAATACAAAGCATGCCTTCTAAATTGTATTTGCTTACCTTGAGTGGTTTTTGTTTAATCATGCTACCATAAAATGCAATGTACCAGTATCCTGTATGGCCATAGATAATGTACAGGTGTAGTTTGTGTGTCAAAAATGTTGTAAAAATCAATCATATCATGAATATTGCATACCATTACATGATCAACAACTAAAACCTTAGCCGATTTTCTGCAGCTCCTCAAAGGTTAAATAGGTAATACTCATTGTGGTGTGAGACCAACTATATACATGTACTGAGTTATTAATAAGCTATCATTACATTGTGTTTTTGAATTCTGATGGATTATTTTATTCATGTGGATATCTTCATACTTTATTTGTTTCCAGGTAAAATTGTGACATAATATTTAATTTTGTAATCGTTTATTTTTTGCTGCTAAATTCAAGCAGCATACTGAATTATATCCGTAGAAATGTACTAATATTTGTGCTTTATCTTAAAAGATTTTCTAGCAAATAATTCCATTATGTAGTTCATACAGGTGTTGTCATTTCATTTAACATAATTTAATGACAGTGACAAATTTTGATGGCTTTGTTTTGATTACCGGTATGTGTTCATGACTCTTTACATGGCCTGTTTTGCACCTTGAATGAGCCCCAGTGGACATTTTCCCACCCCAAACAGCCAATGTCCCCCTAAATTTAATAAATTCCCATCTCTTGATTATTTTAGCGGGGACAGAAGTGCATAAAATGAACCCTTGAGAGCCCAACCAATGTCTTACACTGCATGGCAGTAACAATATACATGTTGACTGTCCATGTTGATAGTCTTCTAATCAGTGTTCCCACATCATGTTGTTGGTGGCATTGTTCTTTACACCCCTACTCTTGTAATTATGTATATATTTATTCAACTGCATTTTCTAACACTGACTTTATCAGCAATCAGTAACCTGTTGCATGTATGTTGTTATTGATTGGTCATATAGTTAAATGGCAGTAGTGCAGACAATTAACAAAGAAGGCCATATAAATGATGGTACTGCAGCGTATCACAAAAGGCTATACATACACAACGGTAGTGCAAAGCAAGGCTAAACAGGCTACATATATGACTATTATGTACTTCCTACATAGATGACTATATGCATGACTATAGCAACCCATCCAGGGAAGTTTATGTACTACTAAAACAACAAGAGGCCCAACTGGCATGATACTGTTCACCTGTTAGTTGACATATAAAAAGCTTGTGAGTGCAAATTCACACCTACACTGAAACTGCAGAGGGGAAAGAAAAGCTTGGTACACATAGTGGCTACATTGTCTATGAATGTTGGTGTCGTTTATCCTCTCTCATTACCATATTTATAGGATCACCTTCTCAGCATAAAAAAGACTAGTCATTTATACAATCAGGTTTGTCCCCCAGATCTCTACCTGTCCCATGGAACTAGACCTGATTGTAACTTTGAAACTGTTCATAGTCTTAAGGTACATACACTTAGTTACTATTACAAGGGGAGTTAATATGTACAGTCAGCATGGATTCCTGGGTCTGTCCTTAACTCCACCCAACACCAACACCCCCACCCCCATGGCCCAAACCTTGAGTTATAACTTGGAAACCATTGAGCTCCCCACCCTAGGAAGCTGTGGTGGCTCAGTGGTTAAGGCATTAGACTCATGACTAGAAGGTTGCAGGTTCAATTCCCACCATCAACTCTGGCTAGATCAACTACTGAATTTTCACAGGAATTTTATTTAAGATTATGTTTTTCATTGCTCTTAGTAATTAAATTTGGAAGTGTTTCAGGAAGAAAGCATATTGGATTATTTATCATTTTTATTTAAAACTAAAAATACTAAATATACACCAAAAATAATTTCTGATTAATGGAACTGAATATATTAAATACATTAAAATAATACACAACACATGTGGTAACATATAAATGACAAATGTTTCTGGCACTTTAATATGGTAATACTAGCAACTGTCGAACTCTATTTAAACAAAACATATCAAAACGTGCTTCAAAATATTCAAGAATTTCAAATGTGGTAAAGTTTTTAGCAATAATTCTCTGTAAATTAAATTATAAACTTGGACCTGGTTTTTACTAGGAATATGTTCTTATTAACAAAAAAATATTTTTCTTCCACATAATTCAATGTGCAAAGAAATTCTGATACTTTGATACATTTATTGGTGTGCATCAGATAAGCTGTTAGTTCTTCAGCCTAGTGACCACACTGCATTATTAGTAAATTCCCACATATTTTTTTTCCTTACTAAAAACTCTTCATCAACATGATTGCAATGATTCATTGGAATTGTACAAGACTATTATTATAAATATAAGTATATTATCAAATTATTATCAACTTAGAGTGTTACTTGTTATATTTAAATTTGAATCTTTCTTCAGTTTCAGTTACAAATCATTCATGATAGTCTCTAACATGTATTATTTTGTTATTTTGTACAACCTGTTCTATTGAAATCGTCGCATCTTGTATTCTAAATGTAGATTTATGGGGGTTAAACTAATTATGCAATACTTACCTGCTATTATTGCTTTGCTGAATTTACCAGTCAAGTGTGAGGCTCATTGATTAAAGATAAGCTGTCAAAGTGAATTTACCATCTGCAGTGAGTACACTGCTCTACAGCAGACTGAAGGATGGCTTGACAATTTGTTGGACTGATGCAATTAGACCTAATGCATAAATACCTTCACTCTGGTGTGGCACTGATCATAGGCAGAATGATGAGAAAAGGCCCAAGATGCAGTAATAGCACTAACCACATGGGCTTCGAAATAAAGATCTTCTCAGTGAGAGATTCATAGCAACAGCAATAGCCAGATTTTCAAGATGGCTGCTGAGGTAGCCATATCGAATGTCAAATCAGCACCATTTTTATTTAGGAACAACTAGACATCATAAGAAGTCTTTTAGTGAAAACTCCATTTTGATATGAGCACCCATTCAGGAGGAGTAGCAATAACAATATTTTCAAGATGGCCACTGTGGTGGCCTTATTGGAAGTCCAAACTGCAGCATTTTCATTTAGGACCAACTAGACATCACAAGAAGTCTTCTGGTGAAAATCCCATGCTAATATGACTTTCCATTCAGGAGGAGAATCAATAACAAGATGGCTGCTTTGGTGGCCTTATTGGATGTTAGATCGGCATCATTTTCATATAGAACTGTTGTTCGTCCTTTGAGTTCGAAGATGACCATGAGATCACTAACTGGTTTGGTTTCTGTGAGTACATGAGTGGCTGACCAGGCCAATTTGTGCTCTGAACTGTCTGTGGCTGCTTGGAGTTGCTTGATCAATAGAGGATGTGCTGCAGTACTGAGATTTACACAGCTCGCGCTTTGCACTGCCTCTGCAATTCTCCTCAGTTCAAAGTCTGTAGCTCCAGTATGGATGAGACTTCACCAGATGGAGTGATTCTGTGCAAGATTTTCCCAAGACTCATGATCAATGTTGAAATGTTTCAAGGATGGCTTGAGGGAATCTTTGAAGCATTTCTCCTAACCACCCTGAGATCACTTTCCATCCTTCAGCTCACTGAAGAAGATCTTCTTTGGTAGTTGCTCTTCTGACATCCTGGTGATGTGTCCTGCCCATCTCATCTGTGATTTCATCAGCAGAGTGTGGATGCTTGGAATGTCTGCCCATGTGAGAACCTCAGTGTGTGGGACCTCATGCTACCATTTTATCTTCATCAGTTTCCTCATGCAGCTCATGTGAAAATGGTCCAGTTTCTTAGCATGGCATCTGTACACTGTCCAGGTTTCACATACATATAGCAGGGTCGGCAACACAATGGCTTTGTAGACCTACAGTTTTGTTTGCAGTCTGATGCCTCTGTGCTCCCACACATTTGTGTATAGTCTGGCAAAGGCCACACTTGCTTTAGCAATTCTGGCGCCGGTTTCATCATCGATGTGGACTGCACATGACAGTGTACTGGTGAGATAGGTGAACTTGTCCACTGCAAGAAGGGTTTTGCCATTTACTGTGATGGCAGACTCTATGCAAGATTTTCCTGGTGCAGGTTGATGCATCACCTCTGTAATCTTCATACTGATTGTAAGATTTAAATTGCCACAAGCTGAAGAGAAATGGTCCATACTCTGTTGCATGTCAGACTCAGACTTGGCATTCAGGGAACAGTCATCAGAAAACAGGAATCACAAACAGTCACTTCCTGTAACTTAGTCTTTGCCTGTAGTCTTCTCAGATTGAACATCTTGCCATCAGTCCGGTATATAATGTCAATCTCGGTGTCATAGTCATGGAAGGTATCAGTAAGCATGGCAGAGAACATCATACTGAAGAGGGTTGGGGCCAACACACAGCCCTGCTTGACTCCATTGGTGACTGGGAATGGTTCAGATGACTCACCGTCATCCACAACACAAGCAAGCATGCCATCATGGCTCTGCCAAACCATTACGATGAATTTTTCTCGGCAATCAAATTTTGCAATGATCTTCCATGACTGTGTCAAAGGCTTTTGTCAGGTCAAATCCTGTCATGTACAGGTTGGAGTTCTGTTCCTGGCATTTCTCCTGGAGTTGACGAGCTGCAAACACCATGTCTGTGGTCACTCATCACTCGTCCTTTCCGGAAACAACACACTGACTTTCAGGCAGGATCCCGTGATCAATGTGATGCACAAGTACATTCAACAGAATTCTGGCGAGGATTTTGCCAGCTACTGACACCAAGGAGATGCCCCGATGGTTGTCACAGGATTGTCTGTTGCCTTTCTGCTTGTACAAGTGGACAATGGATGCATCCTGGTACTCCTGGGGTATAGTTTCTCAACTCCACATTGACTGGAAGACTTTAGTCAGTTTCTGTGCCATGTATGTGCCTCCAGCTTTGTAGACTTCTGCTGGTATAGCATCTGCTCCAGGTGCTTTGCCATTAGACAACAGGTCCATTACTTTCTCAGTTTCAGTCAGTGCTGGAGGACCAGCAAGTAATGTGTTGATTTCCATTTGGGGCAGTCGATCAATTGCCTCCTCACTGATAGATGAATGTAGATTGAGGATGTTGTTGAAATGCTCATCCCATCTTGTTGTATCTTTTCTTTGTCAGTGGGCAGTGTGGTGTTGACAGCACTCAGTATTGGAGATGTTCCTGATGATTGTGACCCTTAGACTGTCTTCAAAACATCACAGAAGTTCTTCATGTCATTCCTGACTGTGTAGGACTGAATTTCATCTGCCTTGTTGCTCAGCCATGAGTCTTGCAACTCTGAGTTTGGATTGGACTGGTAAACTCTCTTGATAGTTAATGCAATCCACCTAGAAATGGTGGAAGCTGAAATATCATTTGAACCTTTAATAGCAAGGAAAAGACACTTCCTACCCTTCCTTCTCCCTTTAGAAGCTGCCAAATAAAAATGTAAAGCCCTAACTGGACACAAAAGTCTATCTTGATCATCCCCAGTGCAGATACAGCTGAGACTGGGATCTCAATTAGGAGTGGAGCAACCAATGGAAGCTGGATTTTTGCTAAAAAACCTAGTTGGCAAAGCAGAGAAACCAACTCATATTTCCCAATGAACCTGATATAGCCCTGTTCTATGGATAGGGCATGAAGCTCACTCCTTCATCTCGCAGACACAAAGGCAAGCAAGAATATCATCTTGAGAGTAAGGTTCTTGAAGGAAGCTTCATCAAAAGGTTCATGGGGGGAGTTATTAAGAGACCACAAGATACAAGAAAATTCCATTAAGGCATTAGCGAGCGAGACACTGGTCTTTACAGTTCGAAATACCTGATCAGGTCTGCTAATTGAGAATCTGTCTTGATGGCTAGGCCTTTAGAAAATTTGAGTGTTGGAAAGAGCTGCTTGATAGCCCTCAATAGTAGAAACCAAGCATTGTTTCTCTTCAAAAAGTAAGAGAAGAAAATCAGCCACTGTACTCATAGAGGGACAGCTAGGATTTACATGTTTTCTACTACACCAATCACAAAAGATTCTCCATTTGGCATCATACACCTTGGACGTTGATCTTCTCCTAGACTGAATGATGCACTTGGCAACTTTGAAAACTTCTTTTTGTGGAGAAATCATTTGAGATGAGTCAATCGTGAAGCTGGAGAATCTGTGGGCTGTTGTGTAGGGGAGGTGGGAAGGCATAAGCAAACAAACGATCCCACTTCAGGCTGAAAGCATTCACTGCCCAGGCCCTCTTGTCGGGGACTGGGGAAATGTAAAAGGGGAGCTTGTTGTCTAGCTTGGTGGCAAACAAGTCCACCAAAGGAGTCCCCCAAAGTTGGAACAGGGAGTCTGCTACAGATTAGTGGAGTGACCATGTTGCAAACTTGGAGGGTAAATCCTTCTGAAGTCACCCAGCAAAGCAGGTTCCAAACCTCCACGCAGAGAGAAGGTGCATGTATGCCTCCCTGTCTTCTGAGATATGCCACCACCAACACATTGTCGTTGGAGACCATCAGCGACCTCTTATTTGGTGGATGTACCCCTGAAGGGCTAAGAACACTGCCCTCATTTCCAAATTGTTGATGTGGAGGGTTGAATCAGTCCTTCTGGCTCTAGATGAGTGCCCCACCCTGAATCTGACATGTCTGTGAACAGGTAGAAGTGGGGTTCAGGGGGGAGAGGAGTGCATGGGGACTCCGGCCAAAATCAGATGAAGGTGGAAATCCTGACCTAGAGAAGTCAGAGCATTCTAAGGGTCCCTGTGAGGTTTCCACACTGCCAAAAGGAGAAACTTGAAAAGATGCAAGTGCAGTCTGCCTAGGGGAACCAGATCTGCTGTGGAGTTCAAGGTCCCCAGCAGAGAAAGAAAAAGATGAGCTGACAACGTGGTCTTTAATCTCAGCACCTCCAACAGGGACAGGATCTTGTCTACTCTGTTCCGAGGGGCATGAACTAATCCTGTTTGTTAGGAAATTCATCACCACATAGACAAATCTTGAGATGGAGTGAGGTCTGATTTCTCTAGGTTTGGCAGAAGTCACAGCCAGGTCATTATGGACAAACAGCGGGGCAGATCTTGTCTGAGGGACTCTAGCCAGCCATTGTGAATCAACCAATCATCCAAATATTTGAGGACTGGGATACCTAGCTACCTTAAATGGGCTGCAACTACTCCCATGACCCTGGTAAAAGCTCTGGGTGTGGAAGCTAGGCCAAACCACAGAGCTCGAAATTGGAAGACCTTCCCATCCAAGCAAAACAGAAGGCACTTGCTGTGTGGAGGAAAGATTGGAATGTGACAGAACGCATCCTGAAGATTGATGGAGACCACCCAATTGCCAGGTCTTATGGCATTCCTGACTGAGGCTGTGGTCCCCATCTTGAATGGTTCCTCCAGTTTTGGGAGGAAAGGTCAATAATTAGACAGGGCATTCCCCCTTTCTTAGGAACCAGGAAAATCCGGGAGTAGAGGACTGGAGATTGGTTATTTAACACCTTCTCTGCTGCAACCCTTCTGAAGAAGGGAGTGAACCTCTTCTTGTAAGTGCACCAGATTTAACTGGTGGAAGAAAATGGAGGACCTTACTAGAGGAGGGAGACCGCAAAACTGAAGCTGGTAGCCATCTTTTATGATAGAAAGAACCCAGCCATCAACCGTTATGCCAGACCAAGCCTCTGAAAAGAGGTTTAGTCTGGTGTAAACGGGAACCAATGGAAGAGGTACACTCTACAGGAGAGGGAGCAAGTCCCTAGGGCCGTCCACCCTTGTCCGTAGGAAAATGGGAAGGGCCTACAAACTTCCTCCCTGGGCCTTTGTGGCATGCCCTTTTAGAGCCTGACTGCCGAGGGGGGAACTCTGAAATGGGGTTGTTGCTTTGATTGTGGCTGCACAGCTTTAATTCAGCAGGTGGGTGAGAACAACTCTCCACCCACCTAGATCATTTGGGGGAAGAAGGTCCATCCGCCTCCCTCTTATTTGATCTAACTTCATAAGATGATGTAGGTCCACGGCCCACAGCCACGACCTCACTACCATGCAGCCAAGGTCCAGAAGTCCATGGCCACATGTAGGGAAAGGGCCAATTGCTTCCCTGTAGCAGCAGGCCCCACATCCCATAGGGATTTAGAGGGACAATAGAGAAGGGGGGATGCCAATTCGATCCCCTTCCATAATCTGGCATCTGTAAGCCAATTCCCAGTCCCCTGAAGGACGAAATGACAGTCTGGAGTGGGGGGACTCAGCCCAATCCCTATCCCCATACCACAGGGGCTCCAATGACCATTGCCCAGCACACAGTCACTGGGCAAAGACTGGTCAGGTGACTCAGATCTGTAGGAAGACCCTTCCCCAGATCTGATAAACTTAGATCTGAGCTCTCCCCTTACCAGGGGGAACTCAATCCTGTCACCGACAATGGGCCCCAGGGACTGAGAGGATGCTGCACCCCCCTTATGGGGGGCGTGACTCACTTTCAGTCCACACCAAGCTGTGGGCGAGTAGAGGGTGCTGCTCCCCCTCACAGGGGGGACTCTGGACAAAAGAGGCATGACTCACTCTATGTCCTAGTTGAAAAAAAGGGGTGCTGCTCCTCCCTCATGGGAAGGCGTGACTTGCTCTCTGCCCTCACAGAATGGGGAGGGTGCTGCTCCTCCACCAGTTTATAACCTCCCTTGGGAGGGGGCCCATTAAACCTAAGAGTCTCCAAAAAGACTTTGGTAATCTTTCTCTGAAATCCGAAGGACTCAGAGAATGAGAACCCCAAAAATTCAGAAGAAGATGAGGAAGGAACTTTCTTCCTCTGTGAGATCCCAGACCTCGTCTGACCATAGGCTGCAGAAGGGACAATCATCTGTCCTCTCACAGCCTGTATAAGATAAACAAGTGTGGGGGTGTCCCATGGGAATTTCCTGTTACCACACCTACCAACACCCTGCTTAAACATTGTTCTTGTAAAAGGTGAATAGATTTTTATACAAAAAGAATTCTATGCAACTAAAAGTAAACACAAGGTAAAACGTGGACACAGTCTACGCTAATATGATAATTTCAGTTAGAAGTCACCTTACCTGGGTGTTTTCACAATGTTTAAATGCAAAAAAGTTGCAATTCTAAGCTCAGTACATAAAAATACAAGATAATCAAGTCAACCAGGCTTAAACGAAAGCTAGGGACTACTAAATTAGCAAAAAACCAGTAGGTACAATTGCTAATAAAAATGGTAAAAAGCAAGGACAGCTATCTGCAGACCTGTTTACCCTATCCAAGGCATGTCAGTAACACCCAACCCAATCTGTCAGTAATTTGTGCGGTCTGTCAGTAATCAACCTCCTCCCGATAACTGCATAATCGTTCAGTATTGTGAACAATACTTAAAAACAAATTAATCAAAATTAATGCTGCTTTTGTTTACTGATACGAGAAAACTACAATAAACTTATATATTTGAACTAATATATATATATATATATATATATATATATATATATATAAATGGAGAGATTACCTCCCAAAAGAAGAAAAGAAAAACAAATCATCATCAATTTAATGCAGCCTCTTTTCTCTATCGAAGCACATCCACGGCACACCAACAATTCAAAATGTCTAGTTCAATTGTAGAAACTGAAATAACTGGTAATCCACAATGCACAAATATGAAAAAAGGAAAAAAAACACACACACTATGTACATATATACAGTCTCCCTTCTTGTAATCTTCTTACTTCTGTAAACACTGAAAATAAGCCCCCTTTAATTTATTCAAAGTCTGTGGGTCATGTCTTCTCTCCAGAAAATTGCCTTGTCTTGCTTTCAGGTCCAGCAATGCCTCCACAGTCTCTTGCAACAAAGAGGATCTCTGTGTTGTTACATTTTTCCTTACTGATGAAAATACCCTTTCACAAGGCGCACTACTGTGTGGGATACACATTATCCCACACATGACCTCCACAAGGGGTTTAAGCTCTTGGTGTCTCTTCCCAATCTCATGCCAGGTGGCATCCAGTCTATCTTTTGCACAATCTGCTTTCAGGATCAGCAATGCATCCAAAGTCTCTTCTGCTCGATAAAGGTATTAAAGAGGTAGTTTGCTTTTTCAATGCAGCAAAGTCATTATGACTTTTAGACTCCATATGCCTTTTGCAATCATTTCTACCACCATGCACTCACGAGAAGTCCATGTTACATACTGTGCAATGAACATGATACTCTGATACACTGGATACGTTTGAAGAATGGCCACATGTCAGAACATTCCGCTCAAAACTTTTGTTTGATTTTCTTCTTCATTGGCTTGCACTCTAAACTGTCCTTGGCTTTCCTTTTTTTATCCATGGTGAGATTCAACAACACAGCACAACAGAAAAGAACATTTTTCCAAAATTCAAATACAATAACCAAAATGAATCACAGGAAATATAACATAGAGTTTGGCAAGTACAAATAGAGAGCTACACATGCGCAATACAATGTGAAATCAGGGGACGGCACTAAAAAATTATTGACTATTATTCCAGTTTCATATTCGACATCCGTAACAGCTTGCGAAGTTACAATCTGTCCATAATTTTTTATTACTGTCCATGGTACCGTAATTTAAGTCACTTTTCCATAATAATTATGGCAAAACCGTAATAGTAAACAGGTATGTATCTGAAACTCATATTGAAAAAGAACCTGTGTTCGACCTGCTTACCAAGTATAAAAGTAGCATAACTGACAATATAGTAATGTGAATTACAATGATTCATAATGAACAATAATATGAATCAAGGCGAGTCTGTAGACCGCAACTGATGGAGGATAGGGAACATTTAACAAAATACCTACCCTAGCTAGAAAAATGCACCACCAAAATAGAATCACTAATGCTCTGTGAAGGGGAAGAAAAAAATGCAAAGCTGTACACACTTTGTACAGAACAAATGCTAATAACTCTCCAGAGAGTTTAAATTAACAGAAAAAAACTTGATCAGGGGTAAAATCCAAATGTTTATTAAGAATATGCACACAAGAGATAATAGTAAATTCGCTTGTTAACCCACAAAGCAATGGCAAATCTTCATCATCATAAACAATGCAGACATTATAGCCATGCGACCGGGAAAAGAATGAATGTCAGTAATACACACGGGCAGCGTATGTGGGGGTGTCCCAGAGGCAATCCAGTGTTCCAGTATATGGTCAGGGTATCTTCTACCCAGAAAAGTACCAGCTTTGCAATAGCAACAGGTATGGTATTACTAATATTAAAAAAATTGATTATATAGCAGAAAAGAAACGAATAAATTGTGTTGACTGTTTATTTGGCTTGTTTTGTGATACTATAATTTAAATAAGAAGATTTGTAGCGAAAGTATCATTCTGCGTGGCCCCCAACACATTACAATATTACCATTTAGTGCTCTTAAAAATACATAGATATCTTAAGACAACAGCAAAAAAATAATAAAAAGCTTGAAAATTTTCAGATTACTTAACATAATAAAATTCCAAACATTACTTACAGTCAATTTCAACAAATGTATTGCCAACATGTTTCTTGCTCTCCACTGTACAATTATTCACCACCTCCCGGACCATACAACTGTAACGCCTGAATTTATTGTGCCATTGTGCATCCTCTACAGTTAGAACTGGGCTTATCAGCTGGATTGCAGTACTGTTCAATTGCATAATCTCATATCCAGTCTGGTGTATTTCCACACTGCTCCAAGAACCATTTCTATTTACTGGCGTATCAAAATACAGGGAGACAGTCTTGTTATCATCAACATTCCATATGGCACAGGTCAGAACAAATTTTTCTCCAATAAAAGCATAGGGATTTTCTGTCTTAATATCTTCAGATTGGAAAAAGTAGACATCTCTAAATTTGAAAATGTGCGAGGAAATGTATAATGAATCAACAGTGACAAGCTAAAAGAAAGAGATCTCAATTTTACGCACGAAAAGAGTTCTGTAAGATATATAAATGTATTCCATATATAACATGTAAATGGTGCATCATACGCCCCCCTCATGACCTTTTCCTTAATAATGACCTTGACCTTTGTACTAGCGACAAGACTGCTTGTGATAAGATGTCAACGTGGGTAAAGCTTCATTAAAATATATGTTGGGTTAAAAAGTGGCAGCCTTGATAAGAAACAGACCACTGACTTACATTATCCCTTGCTGTGACCTTGAGCTTGAGGGCAGGAGGTATGACTGAATACACAACACACTATCATGTCATGATATATAACAAGCTACAGTTTAATAAAAATATCTTCACTGGTTTAGAAGTTATACCCATACATGAATAAAGGAAACTGATTTATATTTTCCCTTGCTGTGGCCTTGCCCTTCAGCAGAAATGTAGCTATGGTATGTGACATAATGGCTAGTCAATGATATATATATATATATATATATATATATATATATATATATATATATATATATATATATATATATATATATATATATATATATATATATATATATATATATATATATATATATATATATATGGGCAAAGTTTCACTGAAATATCATCAGTGGTTCAAACCTAATACTCTGGACAAAGATACAAGTCAGAGTTATATTTTCCCTTGCTGTGACCTTTACCTTGAGGTCAGCGGCCATGGTATACAACACACCATCTATACAGGATATGCAATTGGCTAAAGCTCCATTACAATATCTTCAGTGGTTCAAAGGTTATATAATCCAATCAGGGATACAAGTCATATAATTGCATCTTCCCCTGCAGTGACCTTAACCTTGAAACAGGGACATGATATATATACATGGGCAAAGTTTCATTACAACACCTTTAATGGTTACAAAGTTATACTCTGGACAAGGATACAAGTCACAGAAATACATTTTCCCTTGCCATATCCTTGATTTTTACATAAGTGGGGGGCATGGATATGGTACATGACAAAGAGTCTATTATGATATATATTTGCGCAAAGTTTCATTAAAATATCTTCAGTGGTTCAAAAGTTATACTCCAGACAAGAATACAAGTCTCAGAATTGCTTTTTCACTTAATGTGACATTGACCTTGAGATGGGGGTCCTAGCTATGGTACAGGACATACCTTCTACTCGTGATATATACTTAAACAAAGTTTCATGAAATCTCTCCAACAAGGTTATGGGCTGGACAAGCAAATGTTAACAGATGGATAGACAATGCCATAATATTATATGCCCGATTTAAGTGAGGCATATAAAAATGAATGTAAATTTCTAAACATTACAAGTTTCATATTACACTCTTGGAATGAAATTATGTAAATGCACAACTGTGGATATAAATGCATTGAAAGTGGGTCAGCATGGCCTACTGTTAGGGAAAGTCAAAAAAACATTGTAATGTGTGACTTTTTCATTCACAAACATGTAAATTTTATTAGCAGCAATCATGTAAGGGAAAGATCTCCATGAGTAGCACCACATATCAAATTAAGCCTCTAAACTGCATGCAAATTAGTACAAATATTAGTGACTAGCTACAGCAAGATGTTGAATTTTTGCAGGCAAATTATTCCAACTTTTTAATCATGCTGGCTATTGGTCTATATACTGACCAACTGACCAATCTGTCTCTCTCTCTGAAAAAAAAATCCAAGTATTTTTTTGAACTCGATGCTACGATAAAACATTTTAATGAACCAAATGCACGCATGCCTGCCTTTCTAATTAAAACTATTTTTTTATTGTTTAATTACCAACACAGAAGTTGAGTAGAACAAATCATGTTTTGACAACATATTTTTTCAACATTCCTCTCCAAACTTGAATATTTCATGATTTTGTGATCATAACAAATTTTCCAATCAATTCTCTTTGCACATCTATGAACAGTAATTCATGTTTGAAACCCCGTGTAATTTCCTGCATGGATAAAAAAACTGCCAAATATAAGTGATCTACAGCGTTATACATGTCACATGGCACTAACACATTTACACATATAAAATTCCAATGCTGTCAGCAAATATACATGCATACCTCATTTACCAATGACACTGTCAAGTTAGATGAAATAATGTATTTAAATGATTAAACGACCACATTATTCAAATTTAATAAATTTAGATTTGTTTGAAAAAGAACCTAATGGTTGTACTGGTAACTAAGTGGGGACACACTGTAACATAATTGTTATCTGAAATCATACTATGCACATACTGAGAAATTTCTACATAGAATAATTGCAATACATGTTCATGTAGCTCTAATTAAATTCAGTGACTTCTGCAGCAGCAGAGGTCATATAATTAAGGACATTTGTACCTTTTTGTTTAGGTACAACATGAGCATATCTAGTACAGTGGTCTGTCTTCTGACTACAGATCATGGTTCATACACCCCAGAGAATTGTTTCTCAAGGACTTTTCAATGGCTTTCAGAAGTTTTCAAGGAGTATTTTATTCTTGTGGAAACTGAACTGTCTCCATATGTTATCTTGTTTATCACAGCATAAATAGGTATAAAAGTAGAAGACAAAACAAATGACTAATTAGCACACCACTGGAATAAACAGACCTTACTCCATCTGGTAACTATCCATGTCGTTTGTCATTTGACCCACCCAGTTTATTCCCAATTTATATATTGATATATTCATTATTTTGGGAAAATATGTAATTAACAATAATTCCGAATTTAAAAAGTGATATACTTGATTCTGTTTCAATGTTCTGTATTTCATAAAATAAATTCAATGAGTTTGTAGAGAAATTCAAAAGATATAGAGTTTATCAAGAAATTCAAGGTCTTTTCAAGGATAAAACCAACTTTTTCAAAATTCAAGGAATTTTTAAGGCAACCCCTCAAATTCCAGAATTTTCCAAGGTTGTATGAACCATGTAGATCTTCAAACTTAAAAATAGGTAAGGATTGGGAACCAGACATACAGTATACAGGAGTCAAAATCAACATCAACACTGGATACATTTACACTGGCAGCACAAAGTGCAAATGATCAGTAATGAGAGAAACTTTTCTAACAAGCAATCAAATAAGATTTGTAACATTTTGGCACTGGTCATTTGTAACCATTTCTCACATCATGGACAATTATAGAGAATTATGATAAACAAAACTATGCCAAACCTGGACGCAAGTTGCCATTTTGTTGCATTCCACTCCTGATGTTTTGCATCACATAGTTGCAAGACAGGATCTTTTTCCATCTGGACTGACTTTTTACCTCCAGAATGCAAAATTTTGTGTTAATGCAGCCTCTCTGAACAGTTAGAAATTCAACCTCATTTTGTAGCTCTCATTGCAAACATGGAAACAGCAAACATGCACACATTCGCAACAATGAGGTTAATCTTACGGATCATACCACGAATGTATGCTTTTTACCAAACAAGGATTGACCGAGAAGTTACAAATGACAGAACTATCTTTTTTTTTTCATTCATAACATCTCAGTCAATCCTATAGTCAATCCATTCACAGAAATAACCAAGATAGTCCTAATAGATTTTTTTTTAAAATTACTGTGCCGACACACATGAGGCATATTTTAGTCTTGCAGAAATAGCTGAGTTAGTTCCAAATGTCATGCACAGTTCCAAAATTGGATAAGCTGTCAAAATTTGTGACTAAAAAGTTTTCCTGGACAAAGTTTCTATTTCCTCTAAGGCATATTGATGAGAATCTTTATTCCAAACATTTAGGGAATTACAATTTTATATTAAAGGATTTGAGGATTTAATGATCATTTAACTGTCACATATTGATGCACTGCCAGTAAAACAGATACTTGTGATGGTAAATAAAAAATAAAATAAAAAAATTAATATATATCCTCAATCCTATATGTTAGTAAATGTAGTCCAGATATTGTTAAAAATGTAATTTTCTAAGGTACTAAGTAACACATTGTCACAATGTCAAAATGGCATCAAAGTTTCAAACCAATTAGAAAGCATATTACATTTTACCACTGTAAATTTTAATGTTAAACCAATCAGAAAGCAAGTCACATTTTCCTGATGCAAATTTTCATGTTCAACCTATCAGAAAGCATGTTACATTCATTGATGTACTACAATTCATCATGATATTTGTATAATTTACCTTGTATTGCCTTCATGACCTAGACTTTTTAGATGTAAACTTACCCCCACATTTAAGGAAACTTATGGCACCATCTGTTGTAGGTGTTAGTGCACATGTCAAATAAGACAACATAAACAGTAGCAACATTAGTGTGGTAGCTGTAGTGGATTTCACTGCAAAATAAAGCTCAGTATTAGATCATGCTAAACATCACAATGAGTATTGTTGTAAAACATGTAAAAAAACTCATTCTGAACAATCTCTAATGCTTCTTATAAATGTTAGCATTCTGTTTTATGTAAAGTCTAAATCAGTTAGATTGCCGAGTTCTTGGTTAAAATTAATTTTTGTGTGTGTAGAAAATGAAGCTTTTCGTTGAAAATTTCATAAAATCTGTGGATTAGTTAATTACTTTAACATTCCTGGCAAAAGTATTTATGACCCAAGGATTACTGGAAAAGCATGTGTTCAGTGAACAAGCAAAATTGAATGAAATTTGTCCCCTGCCTAATGTGATGAAGTCATCAAAAGTACTTTGTTGTCTCACTATTTTTGTACTGTATATACACAATGTACCAAGTTGGAGCATGTTCTTACAAAATGTTCTGTTTATTATGTCCATATATACATGTAGCTTATTATCAGTGCTTTTTTTTAAAAATTATTATTATTATCATTATTGTGTGTGCAACAAAGTACAATTACTCTGTAAATATACAT
The DNA here is from genome assembly GCA_029931535.1 of Margaritifera margaritifera. Lineage (NCBI taxonomy): Eukaryota > Metazoa > Mollusca > Bivalvia > Unionida > Margaritiferidae > Margaritifera > Margaritifera margaritifera. Next base: position 5,883,451 of record JAQPZY010001628.1, on the reverse strand, counting down.
ACGATAGAGGGCCATACAGAAGATTAGTTCCATGCAAATAATTGTGTCACCCTCTTTAAATAAAGTTGTTATTATTATTATTATTATTATTATTATTATTATTATTATTATACAATGATGAAATCTGACTGTGACGTGTGTGATAGTGTTGTAGAATTATTAGACAGAAATGGAAAGTAACCAATTTGCTTGTCTCTATCTCAAAGGGCATTAGTGTAAAAGTGAAGAAAAGGGGAATAAATTAATAAGTAACCTTGACAATAAAACAATGTCTATGATATATTAGATGCTGTCAAATAAAGAAAATAAAATAAGTGTACTATGGTTCATCCCTGAACATCAAGCAACTTTTAAGCATAAACAAAAGCAACCATGAAATATATAGTAGGAACACATATGTGGAATGCAACACATCATCTAATGACTATACATATATATATATATATATATATATATATATATATATATATATATATATATATATATATATATATATATATATATATATATATATACACCAAACTTTATTAATTTACCTTACACAGCTCAGAAGTTAATTAGCAGAAGAGAAAATGTTACTGAAACCTAAAATATTGGCATCTGACCTTGACTTTGAAGACAAGACCCCTAATGTGGTAGATAACAAATATACCAAGTTTCATCCCTTAATTTCAAATGGCTCTAAAGATACAGAATTTAAGGTAAGTATGTTAAAAAAAAAAAAATATTGACATGTGACCTTGACCTTGAAGCTGGGACTCTCAATGTTGTATGCAACACACCTGTTAATGATGATGTATAAGAATACCAAGTCTCATCCTTTTAATCTCAAACAGTGATACAAGTTATAGAGAGGAAAGGAAGGTGTAATGGAAAACTTTAAATATTGATCAGGACCTTAACCTGTAAGATAGGACACCCCAATGTGGTACATGGACACTTGCTAATGATAATTAATGAATAAGTATACCAAGTTCCATCCCTAAAGCTGAAAGGGCTCTAAAGTTAATGGGCAGAAAGGAATGTGTGATGGAAAACTTAAAATAATGATCTATGACCTTGACAAAATAATGATCTATGACCTTGATCTTGAAGATAGGACCCCCAATGTTGTACATAACACACCTCCTTCTAATGATGATATATAAGTATGCAGAGTTTCAGCCTTTAATCTCTAACAGTTCTGAAGTTAGAGAGTGGAATGGAAAGCATGACGGAAAACTTAGTGAGCCTTGACCTAAAAAATAGGACCCCCAATGTAGTAGACAAAACACCATCTAATGATAATGCACAAGAACAGCAGATTTTATCCCTTAGTCTCAAACAACTCCAAAGTTATAGAGTTGAATGGAAAGTGTGAGGGAAAACTTAAAATACTGAGCAACAACCTTGAACTTGAAGATAGGACCCTTATTGTGGTATGTAACACACCTATTAATGATGATGTACAAGTATGCCAAGTTTCATTTCTTAATCTCAGATAGCTTGAAAATTATGGTTGAAAGAAAAGTGTAACAAGAAACTAAAAATATTGAGCTGTGACCTTTAAAATAGTAAATCCAATGTGATACATGACACACCTTCTAATGATGATCAATGCAAGTATACCAAGTTTCATTCTTTATTCTCAAACTGCTTTAGTTACAGAGCAGAAATGAAAGCATGGCAGACAGATGACTTGACAGATGGAAATGTGGATGCTATGTCCCACACTTTTTACAAAAATGAGGTGGACAACAAGAAATGTGTCTGGATGCTCCTGCCAATATGGTATAATTAAAGAAACCTTGGTTCAAGATACAACAGTAAACTTCTCAGTCAAACAAGGGGTATAATTCAGTAAAAATGTAACACAGAAAGGTTAAAATCAAACTTCATTTAGGTTTTTAGATATTAAGACCCATCCTAAAATAAGTTTAATGTCATGCAGTCCTTCACAAGTTCTTGAGGTAAAATGATTATTCATTATCCAATAGAAACTTCTAAGTCAAACAGGAGCCAGAACTCATTGAGGTAAAAAAAATATTCTTTATGCAAGACAAACTTCTAAGTCCAACAGGAGCCATAACTCATTGAGGTAAAAAGAATATTCATTATGCAAGACAAACTTCTAAGTCAAACAGGAGCCAGAACTCATTGAGGTAAAAAAAATATTCTTTATGCAAGACAAACTTCTAAGTCCAACAGGAGCCATAACTCATTGAGGTAAAAAGAATATTCATTATGCAAGACAAACTTTTTAAGTCAAACAGAAGCCATAACTCATTGAGGTAAAAATAATATTCATTATGCAAGACAAACTTCTAAGTCCAACAGGAGCCAGAACTCATTCAATTTGTTTTGACCTAGGACTTCATATGTTAAACCACATACAAAATTTGTTTTCAATCCATCAAGTCTTTTAAAAGTTATTGACCCCAATATCTAATTTCATTTCAGTCCATAAAGTCCTTCAAAAGATACCGAATAGAAAGAACACTGATTATGCAATGATAAAGTTTGACTTTAAATGGGGTAATAACTCAGTTTTTGTCAGAAAAAAGTACAAATCAAACTTGATTTGGGTCTTTTTGATATTAGGTCATATATCAATTTAACTTCAATCCACAAAGTCCTGTCAGAGTTCTAAAACAAAAGTATGAACTTATGGGATGTACATGTACAGAAGATATGGACTTACATGATGTACAGAACATATGGACATAGTAATGCTATAAGTCCCTCGAGTGTCATAACTGCTAGCACAGCTTGGGGCAGTACATACTAGATAAACTTTTCATAAAGATTTAATTTCAAATCTGACTCTTATATGATGACAGGGCTGCCAACACACCCATGAAGTGCATCCATATGTCTCTCTTGCTTTAACAGGCACAACAACATAAAACACATTAGCATGCCAGATTTTCATCTCATACTACAGGTTTGTATTCTCACAAATATGCACATTCTGAGAATAAGCATCACACTCTTTAACTTTGCTCTGGACAGAATTAAAGAACTGTCATAATTTTCAGAACATTAGTTTTCTTTCTGCCTTCTAAATTTTGATACAAAAATATGATATTGGATATACTTTTTGGGGCCAACATAGGCAATGGCCAACCAGAAAAATAAATGCATATATAGTTTAAGACCTTAAATTAGACAGATGTGTGCACAATTCACATTTTTTAAAATTATATGCAATGTCTTTATTGCAGTAAAAACTATTGTTACAGTTTAACACACTGCAACATTTTGCATATACAATTAGTATTTTTTTTCATTTCCTCAATGAAATGGCTCAGATGTACTTCAAATAAAATTACCCCCACATGTCTTGTAAGTACTATAACTAAGGCAAACAGGTAATAGCACCAAGATCCAAACTAGGCTGTGATAAACTTTAATTTCCATCAGATTATTATCCCTGCCCACTCAGAGAAATCAAAACTTCTGCTCAATCCTTGATTCCTTGTTTTGTTGTATTCCTGAAATGATAAGAGTGAAAGATTAAAGATCTTTCATACTCCTCTTAAGATATCAGTATTGCCTAAACCAAGTAAAATATTGTGAAAGATTTGAACTAAACAGGCCTTCAAGATTAAATGCATAATATCCTGTAATTTTAATTGATATTTACAGAAACAGCTGCATACCCATAGACTCATGTACAAGTCGGATCCAACTGCAAACAACACAGACCCTGATTTGACACCATAACATGTGCTGGCAGATCAGGGTCTATGCTGTTTGATTAGTCCTAACAAAATAATGCACTGGCAGATCAGGGTCTATGTTGTTTGATTAGTCCTAACAAAATAATGCACTGGCAGATCTGGGATCTATGCTGTTTGATAAGTCCTAACAAAATAATGCACTGGCAGATCAGGGTCTATGTTATTTGATTAGTCCTAACAAAATAATGCACTGGCAGATCTGGGATCTATGCTCTTTGATAAGTCCTAACAAAATAATGCACTGGCAGATCTGGGATCTATGCTGTTTGAAGTTGGTTCTGACTTACATATAAGTATATATGGTCAGTCAAAGGACTCAAGTAACGCTTATGGCAGTTAATGGACTGGTCAGTTGAGGGACTCAGGTAATGCTTATGGCAGTTCCAGGACTGGTCAGTCGAGGGACTCAAGTAATGCATATGGCAGTTCATGGACTTGTCAGTCAAGGGACTCAAGTAATGCTTAAAAGTAACACCAGAATATACAAAATTTCTAGCATGGTCTTGACGTTTAGTTCTAACCTTGGCATGGTCTTGACGTTTAGTTCTTACCTTGACATATCTTCATGCAATGTGAGCCATTAATTTACGATTCTCTCCAAGTTCTGAAAACACATGGGTGTACACATGCATCCAGTTTTGGACCTATGGATATTAACAGTATGCAAAAGGTACATATAAATTAACACTTGTGCACCCAAATTTTTCAAATCTTGCTTGCCACTGTGTACAGGGGACTTTTTGACAACAATATTCCAAGTAATGATGGTATAAATTATAAACAAGTTATGACAATCATTCCAAGAGATATTTTCTAAAACAAAAATGACACAAAGTGACACTTAGTCATTTAAGCCAATAGAATGTAAATAATTTGAACTTTTGTGTCACCTACCTATCTTCCTGTTGTTAGTATTGACGCTGCCAATGTAACCCTATTCATTGTTATGCATTGTTCTAGTTCTCTGCATGACAAATTTGTTTGGGACCAGGCATATCCAAAGATTTTATTTAAAACTTGATTATTCAAGCATACATAGCATGAAATCTTCCATTTGAACTGAAAAAACAGATTTAATCAGGCCTTGGAAAATACATGTAATCATTCAGTGAGTCAGGAACATCCAAATTGAAATGTTTTGAAATCAGTCTGTTTACAGTGTTTCTAGATCCACTCCATTCAAAATACAGTCTATATCAAAAATCTGTCTTCCATTAATCCAACTATTGTTTACCGGTATACTTGCGTATAAGCCGATACCAACTGCAAACTGCATAGACCCAGATCTGCTGTCACTTAGTGCGCCAGCATATCTGGGTCTAAGCAGTTTGTAGCGACTAATCAGTAGAACAAACAACATAGACCCTGATCAGCTGGCGCATTATGCGACAGCAGATCAGGATCTATGTTGTTTGCATTTGGACTCGGCTTATACGCGAGTATAGACAGTATATAATAGTATGTGATTCTTCTAAAATAACTTTAGGGACATTTATTCTTTATTTTCCCCCACTCTCTTTCTTTCTGTCTACCAACACATATTAAATTATAAGGACAATGACACAGCCAATTACATAGGTTTTGATAGGCTCCAGATCCCAATGATGTTCAAAAGAAAATATGAATGCAAACCAACGGCACAAATATTATATGATGACGCAAAAGTTGGAAAATGATGTGGAGAAAATAACAAAGTTACCTACTTTTGATCTATTAGGCAAGGTCTTTCTCAATGGACAATAAGGTCTCACTGTTCAATTGTTTCGGTGAATTTTCATCCGACAATGACATATTGCAGAAAAATTAGAATAATTTTACGTTAAAGATACAAATAAAACCTACCCAATGATTTTTGTCAAAAGCATGCTTGTAAGATTTTGACTGAGGTATTCAGGATAATTCCATATACAACTGAAGGCTTTTTTACTTAATCAACACTACCACCAACCCCTCTTTTTTACATTAATTTTTGACAGCAAAGAGCCATTTTGAATATTTTCCTGTGACAAGGAGGCTCAAAGAATCAGTATGTGCCTTATGCATGATTAAAGTTCACTGGTATTATAACCAATTAACATACTTCTCATCAACCCTTAACCATCTCGATTTTTAGATACTTACCACTGTAGCAGACATACATAAATGCATAAGCCAAGTCGGCTGTTCATTTGCAGCCCAAGTTGCGCATTCGATCTCCAATGCTAGTCTAACTGTGACATGCAGTCACCAAACAAGCCAACCCATTTTCAAGCCTAGCTCAAAGTAAATGTAAACCATATTACAGATTTAGCTTCTGTGTGAATGTATAAACACTAGGCTTATACTAATTAGGCTTATGCCTTCTACTTTAAAAATTAGGGGGGGGGGGGGTCAACATACAAAACTAGTGAGACCTAAAGGACATACAGTACAAAGTGATGCACACATACAAAGAGTGACATTTAGATGCAAGCTAGCAGCACACTGCTTGGCGTGACCTGTTATATATGTCTTCCTGAGTAGATTAGGTTTCAGAGGGCACCATCTGATTAGGTTTCAGAGGGCACCATCTGCAGCAGTGCATTGTGTTTGGCTTCTAGCTTTACATCCCCAATATAATTTCCACTATGAGAAGCAAAGATAGGAATGTATTATCATAAGAAGGGAAGGTGGTGGAAAGATGTAATAATAATAATAATAATAATAATAATAATAATAACAATAATAATAATAATAATAATAACTTCATATCTCTAGCGGAGAGTGAGGCTGAGCAAGCAAGACACAAAAAAGAAAGAAAATGGATGCATAGTTGGTTGAACAGAGTACTTTTGGACCTGAGTTTTTCATTTAAGCCATATTTGCCATGTGTTTATATCTGCAGTATCCAATATTTCTCTTAATGGCCAGGTTCAGTCAATCCATCATTGATTTGACTCAATGAGCATCATTTCAACGGACTGGACAGAGTGTTTGGCTGAGATAAAACAGCTAGCAAGCTTTGTGTTGATTTTGTTTCTGATATGTCTTTTGTGATTGTTTATTCTTTTCCAAAGTCAACTGTTTCGCCCACATATTAGATGTAAATGATATTTTTATTGACACATCTTAAGTCCTGGGCACTTGCTTACAGATTAGACAGTGTCTGTCTTTATATCTGTATGTTTCTGTTTTCTTCCTATGGCTTGAGTTCAACTGGGCATGCACAAGGTTGTCTTTTAAGATTTTTAGTCACTGGTGAGCAACCATGTGTTCTTTAAATACCTACTTTCGATGCACAGAAAAACTCTAGTCAAAAGTCCCAAAGTGCTTTCTTTAACTCATTAACCCCTAACGCCATGTTTACGCATCATGAGGTTGTACCCTATTTCCGAGCTCTGTAACGTAAACATCATTTAGGATACACTAAAGTGGATGGTATTTCAGGAAAGTAGACAGATGTAGCTCTACAATGATACCAAATAATGTCGACTTTCTACCCGCATTAAAAAATACAGTGAAAAAATGCATTTTTTTAGACCCAACTTTTTGTAGGTCAAAAATTGCCAGTTCTGGAACCGGAGTTTGTGTCTGGATTTTAGACTTTTTGGCCTTAGATCTAAAGCAGACTGGTCTGAACTGCACACAGACAGATGAACCTTTGCAAAAAGTAGGATAAGTTTGAGATTTGGAGTAAAAAGGGGCCAGGACACAAAAATTGGGGATCCAATATGAAAACAACAAAAAATTCCAACTTTTACCCTTCTGCACATGTGCGAGCATAATAGCCAATCAAAAACAATGTTTCTGATACACCTAAGCATCCGGCTAAATGAAAAACTTTCTTAAGCAGATGTGTTTTGTGGCATTCAGAAGTAACCCCAAAAATGCATTTCCTACCCCCCATTTCAGGCGAAAATGAAAAGAATCTCCCGGGGTTAATGAGTTAACCCACCATGCACCTGTTCTTTCCTATCAGTTTGCCCAGTCTCACTGTCCTAAGACCAGTGACATCATGTTATTATTATCATCATCATCATTATTATTATTATTATTATTATTATTATTATTATTATTATTATTATTATTATTATTATTATTACTTCTTTCCACCATCTTCCATTGCAATGTAAATATAGTACTCCCTCATTATTACACTGTCAATGGAAGTTATAGAGTATCACCTTATTGAGACACACCTTATAATGAGGTGCATGATACAGATACATGTAATTCTACAACTGAATGAGATCCATGATGATACTCACCTTATATCATGGCCAATGTTATAATGAAGGACCTTAAAGTGAGGGAGTGCTGTATATTCATTATCTTTGTTTCTCATTGTGGAAACTATATCCAGAATGTAAAGTTAGAAGCAAAAAATAATGCACCACAACAGATGGTGCCCTATGTAGCCCCATCTCCTTGCAATGATGTAGATAACTACGACAAATCATACAGCATAATGCTGCTAGTTTGCATTCAAATAATTTGTGCCTTATTCATAAATAATGGCTCCCTTTCTTGTCATAAAGTTATACCTTCTGTTATTTTTTTCTTTTCCTTTAGTTTAGACCTTTTCAATATTCTGGATAGTTCTTCTTCTCTTCTTGTACATACTAGTATTTACTGTTCTATGCATGTTGTTGCTTGTGTGTATGTGTGTCTCTGTTTATGTGCTTTATTGTCCACTGAGGAAGCCCTCACTTTAGGTCAAAACATAGGAAACTGTTATTTTCCCCATGCCATTTTCCAACTTTTATGCCATTATATCCCACCATGTACACTCAGAATACCAATCCCCAATTCATGCAAATCAATTAGTTTACTCATACAGAATCCCACCATGTACCCTGAGAACTTAAATCCACAATTCCTGAAAATCAATTACAGTGTATCTGGATTGTTTACCCATACAGAATCCTGCCATGTACCATGAGAATTTCAATACCAATTCCTGAAAATTGATTATCTGGATCGTTAACTCTTACAGAATCCTGCTGTGTACCTTCAGAATTTAAATCCCCAATTCATGAAAATCAAGTATACAAATGACCAATTTTCCAAACAAAATAATAGTCTCTTGGGTCTGCACTAGGGGGGCGATTTGGGTGTAATACAGTGGTTATAAAACCCACGAGTTGCAACCCAAATGAGGGTCACGAAGACCCTCGCGACCCTATACCGGTGCTGACAATTTTACCCTTCATAGAGAAAGCTGGCAAGTTTTAGTGATGAGCAATCCAGATCCAGTGTGTCATGGTCTGAAAGTTGTATTACATTCTGAACAAAACGATCAGTACTCTGGGTTTACCTTGCTTACCCATGAATTACATGCATCCTACTGCAGATCAGGGTGTATGTTGTCTGCATTAAATTATAAGGAGTATAAACTGTATAAACCCTGATCTGTTGGCAGAGTATGCATAGGCAGATCTACGTTTATCCTGTTTGTACTGGTCATGTATTATATGTAGGCATACGTGGTGAATATCATACCATATTTATCTGAAAATAAAACCATGATTGATGATAAGCCACCTCCCCAATCCAATTAATACAACATTTGGGCTAATATTTACTAAGAATATCTTTGTTTCATAATAAGCCCACCCTATAATTTCTGACACATTTATTTGGCTCCCCCCCCCCGTATACCATATATACTCGCGTATAACCCGAGTCCAAATGCAAACAACATAGACCTTGATCTGCTGTTGCATAATGCACCAGCAGATCAGGGTCTATGTTGTTTGTTCTACTGATTATTCCTTACAAACTACATAGACCCAGATCTGCTGGCGCATTATGCAACAGCAGATCTGGGTCTATGCAGTTTGCAATTGGTATCTGCTTATACGCGAGTATATACGGTACTCATGTTAAAGTTAGATCCCAATGCAAACAACAAGCTTTGCCACTGTATAATGCGCAAGTAGCTCTGGGTCTATGCTTTTTGTAAAGACTAATTAGTAGAACAAACAACATATACCCTGATCTTCTGAAACATTATGCAATGACAGATCAGCTTGTCTATGTTGTTTGCAGTTGGATCTGACTCATGCAAAAATATATACACTGTAATTTACATAAATAATTTTAAACAGCACAGGAGTTGGCAGTGGAAATTTATTCATCTTACCTTGATTAGTATCTGAGATATTCAGATCAAAATTGTAACTATTCTCAGTATGAGACCTTAAAGTTGTATGAATTTGAGACCTTGTCATAATCAAATTGTAGTAATTTTTTTCTTTCTATTACTTGCTCAAAACTTTGTATAAATTATGCAGAAAAATGTGTATCACAATAATAACCAAGAAGAACATTTTAAAATTTTCTAGCCTTAATTGTCCTTGGTCAAAAACCCTACAGACCTTGCTGCAATGAGACAGTTCTTACATTTAACACAGCCACTTGGGAAGGCACTAAAATGTCAGCAAAAATATAGTGTAGATCTTATGTAACAAACTCCATTAGAAGCAACAATTCTCACATATATAAAACTATTTAATATGACTGGATATACCATGGCAGTTTCAAGTAAAGAACTGAATTATGTTGTGCAAATTCTACCCGAATAAATACATGGAATTATTCCAAAGATCACAATCACTGTGTAATAATCAAGACTGAAATAAAAAGTTATCTGATATTCCATTTCTTAAAAAAAAATGAAGTGCTTGAAAACATCAAAGGCAACAGTTTTGTATTTTTGTAAATAGAGAACACTGTGAAACTGCAGACATACTGAGCAATTAAGCAACAAAAGTATCACCATTTGAGTGCTGTGATTGTCATCAATTTTACACTAGATATAGGACTATCACATTATACAAACTGTTCTATAATGTTTATCTTCTAAACAACACTGACTTTGGACTAATTACTTTGCAGTTCCAAACTGAATTCAGTTTTCAGAAATAGTCGCAAAAAATTGCTTGCTTTAAAAAATGAATTGTTCAAACCTTCATTGAATGAAGAGTTCTCTATAATCATGATCATGAGTTAATGACACTAAAGGGGTTCATAATACTCAATAACAGCACATTTAATACTATTAACATGAACAGGTACAAGTCAAGTTGTTTTGCTGCTAAATGATCTACAAAATAAAGACATGTACAAATAGGATATATGATAGCACTGTGAAAATCCCAAACAAGGAAAAACACTTCATTGTGTATCCCTGTCAGCATATTAAACAAGAGACCCTCAAAGGGACTAATGCTCTACTGGAATTTCCAGAAATTCAAGATAGGAATATTTCTTTTTTCTAACTGCTGAATGTTAAAACCATCTCTGGTATTCTTGAGTGATAACAAGATTTTCAAATTAGCTGCTGCGATGTCCATACCAGATGTAAGACCAATGCTATTTTCATTAGAACCAATTAGACATCATTAGAAGTCTTGTGATGAACACTCCAATGTTTGTCAATAAAACCATCCATTCACAAGATTTTCAAGATGGTCATCATGACAGATATATTGGATGTAAGATTGGCACCATTTTGATTTAGGACCAACTAAATATCATAAGAAATCTTTAGGTGAAAACCCCATGTCAATGCATCCATTTATTCAGGTTGGGTAGCAATAACAAGATGTTCAAGATGGCCATCATTGTGGCCATATTAGATTTAGATAGTCATCATTTTCATTTAGGACCAACTAGACATCGTGTGCAGTCTTATGGTGAAAACACTCTGTCAATATGAGTTCCATTCATTAGAAGTAGCGATAACAAGATTTTCAACATGGCTTGTCATGGTAGCCATACAGGATGTCATATTGGCACCATTATAAATTATGACCAACCAGACAACAATTAAGAAGTCTTTTCATGAAAACCCTATGGTGATATGAAAATCCAATCAGAAGGAGTAGTGATAACAAGATTTTCAAGATAGACACTGTGGCAGTCATACTGGATATCCAATGGCACCATTTTCATTTATGGCCAACTAGATATTGTAAGGAATCTTCTTGTGAAAACCCTATGTTGATATGACTTTCCATTCAGGAGAAGTAGCAAAAACAAAGTTTTAAAGTTGGCTACTGTGGTAGCCATACTGGATGTCAGATTGGCACAGTTTTCATTTAGGACGAACTATACATCAAAAGAAGTCTTTCTGTGAAATCCCCATGTTGATATGACAATTCATTCTGAAGGGATAGCAACATCAGGATTTTCAAGATGGCCACTGTGGCAGCCATATTGGATATCCAAGTGGCACCATTTTAATTTCAAATCAACTAGACATTATAAAAGTCTTCTATTGAAAACCTCATGTCAATATGACTTTCCATTCAGAACGACCATGCAGCAATAACAAGATTTTCAAGATGGCTGCCATGATGGCCATATTGGATGTCATATCAACACCATTTTCATTTTGAACCAACTAGACTTCATAAGAAGTCTTTTAGTGGAAAATCCATGCTGATATAACCATTCCTTCAGGAGCAGCCATGAAACGATTTTCAATAAGACTGTCATGGTGACCATATTGGCTGTCAGATCTGCACCATTTTTATTTAGGACCAACCAGATATTATGGGAAGCTGGCTGCTGTGCTGGCCACATTTGATGTTAAATAAGCACAGTTTTCATTTAGGACCCACTAGATAGACATCATATGAAGTCTTTTGTTGAAAACCACACGTTAACATAACAGTCCATTTAGGAGGAGTAGCAATACCAAGATTTTCAAGATGGCCACTGTGCTGCCATATTGGATGTCCAAATAGCACCATTTTCATTTAGGAATAACTAGATATCATAAGAAGTCTCCTAGTAAAAACCTCATGCTGAAATGACTTTGCATTCAGGAGTAGCAATAACAAGATTTTCAAGATGGCTACCATGGAACTATTTTCATTTAGGACTAACTAGACATCATAAGAAGTCTTTTGGTGAAAAATCCCATGCTGATATGACCATCCATTCACAAGGAGTAGCAATAAAACAAATTTCACTATGGCCACTGTGGTGGCCATATTGAATGTCTGACTGGCATCATTTTCATTTAGGATCAACTATGGGTTGAATGTATATGTAAAGTTTCATGACAATATTAAAAAAATCAAAGTGATTTCATGGTAGGTCTCAAACATACATGAGTAATTACATAGTTGTGTGTGAATGTTTTTTTACCCCATACAGTAAATTACATATTTTGCAATAACTTATTTTCGCAAATGTATGCCTTCTGACTTCTTAAGTTATACCAATTTATTGTCAAAGGGCACTGGACCATTGGTGTAAAAGGAAATCTTCCCCCTCCCCCAAGGACAATTTCCTTGGAAATCTTTTCCTGGGGTCAGGACGACTCTGCTATGCATCAGTCCATATTTGAACTTCAGTCAGTAAAACCTCTGCTGACAGACAGGCTATAGTGCAAGATTTCTATTATTGTCAGAACACAGTAAGGACTAGTATAGACAGGCTATAGTGCAACATTTCTTTTATTGTTAGAACACAGTAAGGACTAGTATAGACAGGCTATATTGCAATATTTCTATTATTGTTAGAATACAGTAAGGACTAGTATTTTCAGCTAAGTCACTTGGTCAGTCGACTGCAGCTTACATACTGGCTAGTGTGATAGATTAAACTGACAGGTTACTCTTGTTGGCTTGTAAAAACAGGAATCACCAGTCCAATTTTAGTAATGGTAAAGAATTACATTAGTTTTGCAACTTATGGTAATCTGTTCAATCTTGTCGTTTCATATGGTAATCAGAAAGGTCATACAAAGGTCAATCTCCAAAATAGCTACCTGATAGACCATCACCTGTTTTGGAAAACTGACACATGTCACCTTTCTCAAGTAAAACTAAAGTGGATCAGGAGCTTTTCCTGAAACAATATGATTTCCCCACGATAAGTATCTAACAACAGATTGTTGTTAAGTGTTTTTCCATAGAGGTATATGCAGACCGATTATTAAATTTTACATTGGCTGTGATAGATATTATTATACAAACACTACAATCATCTACGAAGATCAATAAGAATGAAGGTATCTTGGGCATGCTAAAGTGCTAGACAGTACTGGGAATGTGTGTCTATATGCCAAAGTGATGTTGTCTGCTGTATTATGTCATAATGACATCATTGGCTTGTTTGTGATGCATCATTGTGATATCATACAGATTGCATTTATTCCCATATATAAATCAAAGTAACCAATCATATTACAGCAAATTGACAAAGCCTCTGACCTGTCCAATCTCACACTCCTCACAGCTTATACTCTTTCAGAATATATCATTGCCATAATAATATCCCTGCAGATTAGTACAAATGAACCTTGACTGGATCACTCTATTGTTCCCTCTGCATGCATTGAAATCCCCTCAAAAACATAGTAAATCAAGCAGACTAAGCATGGGAGCTCAGATGCAATGCATTGTGATATCATCAGTATATTATGTACCCAAATGCTAACTTTTCATGTCATTGACATTGTTGTTGTTGTTGTTATGGGTTTAACGCCATTTTTCAGCACATGATAGGCTATAGATGGCAGCCAGTATATCTGGTGGAGGAAGAACCCGAGAAAACCCCTGGAAGAACCACCAACCCATAGGAAGCTACTGGCAAGCTTTCTCACATACCCACATTGGTCGAGCCTGAGACTCGAACCCACGCGGACAGAGGTGAGATGTCAGTGATCTGAAAAGGTGACCGCCTTAGACCACTCCGCCACCCAGGGTCCCCATTGACCATGTGTTCCAACACTGAAAGTAACGACTCCTTGGACATTTTTCTCCAATGTGTTATACAAGATCTTCACATTCTACACCAATGACACATAAGAGCAAAGATCACTGTAAATGCAACACTAATTACTGTTCATACCAGTGTAGACGTGGTATGTGGGCTTTTTGTTACAGCAGTTTTGTTTGGATAGAAAGGTGTAAATTGCAGACTGGTGCGGAATTAAACTGATAATGTGTAATTTTTTTAAACACCAATAGGACTTCTATGCAGACATTCATATTTATAAGTTCATTTAGGTTGCATTCAGAAATTTCAAAAAATCTTATATAACAATATTCTTAGTGGGATTAAATTCACATGATCTGTATCGGGGAATTTTGGGCAATAACTTTAATCACAAGAAATGTGTAAGGGACGAAACTTGTGATTGTACTAACCTGTCAATCCTGGGCAAGTGAGTATGAAAAGTGTACCTATGAGCACATTAGCATAAAATCTTAGTCACTGTCTCTTGCCAGCAATAAGTCTTACTAAAGCAAACTCCCACACCTGCTTAATTTTTATAAGAAAAAAATATTCATGTCTTAAATATATTGCCTGACCTTCTTCTGACCTAACCCTCCCTGGTATTGCTAGGTTTTTTATGCCTGATTTGTTTCTAATTGCCCCATCCCTATATGCCCAATTCTTTAAAGAACAATATATACTTTTTGAGCCAAATCCATACAACTGCTTCAAAACTAGCATTTTATTTATATTCAGATTCAGGTGAAATTGTACAAAGTGATGCATATATGCATGCAGATTGCTAACACAAAAATGTCAAGGAAACTGATGTATGCTTATGGTTACCATAGCTACCAAATAGGGAAATAGGGTCAACTGACAAAAATGCGTCGACAAAAAATCTAACGTAATCCAAAATTATATATAATGCTCCAAAATATGTATACGGATATTTCCATTTTTGTGTACATATCACTTATATCCTAAAGTTCATTATTTCTAGGTCTATGCTGAATGATTCAAGTTTTACTTTCTAACATATCAGTACATTTCAGTATGTTAGAATATTTAGCTGTTATAATATTTCCCTTGTGTTCAATTAGCCATACATTGTCTCCATATGAATATATAATTCTATTCAATTATTTACAAGAAACATTTCAACTCACATTATAAAATGATACATAATTCAAGAATTTACACTGGGTGACCAAAAATAATATATTACAAATGATGACAGGATTAAAAAGACATGGAACGTAGTATTACATAAAATCTATTGGCAGAACCTTTTATCCAAATAAAAATAGCATTCATTTTTGAAAGAACAAAATCTATCCAACCTGTTTTAACTTCACTATGAAGGTAAAATGCTAAGTATTATACATGCAGAAAAATTATATGGATTATGCTTGTATGTGAAGAGAATACTGTTTATGCAATGAAATTGAACTAAGGCAGCATAACAGAAAAGTGATTTCTCATTTGAAATTGTTTAAACTGCAGATGTCTTGCACATTTTTATGTAAACATAAATATATGCAATTTCTACAACTAGCAGAATCAGTTTGACAAATACATGTACTGTAACTATACATGTAACATAATGTAATGACTGACACCAAACCCCAACTGCAGTTACACCAGCAACTGCAATTGACTCATTTTTTTTATCATGTAGAAATGAAAAAAAAATACATTTTTTCTTTTACTTAAAACAAAGATGTTTTTAAAAAATGGATTTTTATTCATGAATTTGAATACTTTTAGGGTGATCTCATGCTAAATAATATTTTGTTTTTGCCAGCTCCATTACTGAATTTTCTGTACTTCTGAACTTTGCCTTTTTTATCAATATATAAACTGAACGCATATCACAACTGTGATAATGGATAAACAGTTTGCAGTAACTTTAAAGGATGTATATTTAATCAGTGGATAGAATAACTAGAACAGACCAGAACAGAGGTAATCACCGGAACAGAATGGAAGACTTGGAATATGTGCACGATGTTTGTACTCAATATTAACTTTTGTATTAGACTGTATAATCATAGATCTAAGCAATAAAGGGTGTACAGTCAATTAAAAAAAACATTACAAATTGAGAACAAGTTTTATATTTATCAAGCTGAATACACACTTGCTGACAAAAAAAATAAAAAACTCAATTGATTTTAAATGCAACTTAATAAAGAATCATAATAATAATAATAATAAACATGCAGATATGGAAACTTAATTTTAATAGCAACTTAATAAAGGATCATAAAGATAATAAGAATATACATGCAGACATGGAAATGTAATTTTAAACTTTACAAAAAAAGTAAGGAGTTTCTTGGACAAAAAAGACACTCTATTTTATAGTGATCTAATAAGATGTTCAGAATTACGAGTAATACATTTGTTCATTGAATAAATAATAAATAATATCAAACAGTACCCCAAATTTAATTCCCTATAAATATTTAGATCTATGATTTTATACAGTCTAATATGAAAAATAATACCGAGTACAAACATCCTGCACATATGAAGGATTCCAAATTGTTCCTGACTACCTCCTTTCAGGTGATTCTATCCACCCATAATTAATGCATTCTTTGATCTATGACCCAATAAAGTTAAATAATAACTTTCCTTACTTCTCAAGGTTTTCTATTTTATTGTATATGTCGTCTTCCATTAAGCTAGTTTGAGCACAACTGTTAAAAGTAGTCATTTCCTCTGACCTTTCCCAGTCAGCATTCGATGTTGCAACATAATATTTAGTTAAGAGGAAACACAGACAAGATTCAAAGGCCTACCTGATCTACATATTTAGTTTTATTATCTTTTACAGCATCTACAGCTGCAAGTTTTTAATGTAATAATAACAGACCCTCAATCCCAGGTTTTACACAATGAAATTTAAAAAATCCAAAAGTGAGCAGCCTGATTTGTTACATCCAATTATGACTATACCCCAGGAAGTATGACCTCAATATTTAACACTATGTTTTGGAAACCATTAAACTAATGTAGATTGGAAAACACATTAATACTTTTTTTACAAAGGTTTTAAAAACAACATAAAAATGATCTGCTACAATTTGATCAAACCAAAAAGAACCAACTGAAATCAACATAAATATACCTACCTGATACCCTACACATGAACTGATAATTACAAATGTATTTTTTCCCCCGAGAACGATAAAAAATTGGAATTCTTTACCACAAATATTATTCACATGTAACTGCTGAATGTTCAGAAAACAAACTGATAGTACCTTTGAAAATTAGTACGCTAAGATTTTTTCTAAAATTAGTCTTTTGTAAAGGTTGACACTCATGCTACAACAGTGTCATTATCATGAAGCACCAAACTAAGCAAGATCAAAATCAAGCTTGTGTCTGGTACCTGTGCTTCCTGGTGGTCAGTTATTAATCAACCAACACATCAATTCAACACAAGATACCACAAGATGACCAAAAGATACCACAAGATGTGTTGGTGTATGCACAAGTCGTTTTTATTAACTACCTATTTTGTGACAAGATATTACAAGGGGTACATGTGTGTGTGTGTGTGTGTATACTCTTTATATAAGATGGATGACTTAACTGTAGATTGCATGACTCAAGACATTATGAGGCGCTTCAATATTCCAGGGTAACCAAGGAAAACCTCCAGTGATGGAAACTGCCTTATTCACTCCTATTTCCCTACTTCTAATCAGGGGCCCTGGGTGACCAAGTGGTCTTTAAGGTGCTCATCTAAATTACAGATCACTCACATCTCACCTCTGTCCGCATTGGTTTGCGTGTCAGCTTTGCCAACATGGGTATATGAGAAAGCTTGCCAGTAGCTTCCCATGGGTCAGTGGTTTTTCGCAGGGTCTTCCTGGGTTCTTCCTCTACCAAATACACTGGCTGCCATGTATAGCCTATCATGTGCTAAAAAATTGTGTTAAACACACAAAACCAAATCTACTTCTAACCAACAGTGAAGAAATGGCAGTAGTAACTGCACAACCAAACTGTGTTGAAGCTGGTTGTAAAAAAAAGTAAAATACAAGTCTTAATCAAGCGGGAGATACCACCTACTTACCCCGAAATACATCTTGTGGTCATCTTTTGGCATCATGTGGTAGCTTGTGGTTAATCAACATCTCAGCTTTGTTTATCTACTTTATTCAAATATACTATATAAACCTTTAGTGTTACCAAATGATTATATCCATCCATAGCTGAAATTTGGTCTGTAACCGAATATTTATAATTTAGGTTGTCATAAGTCGGGGAAATCCACAATTTCGTTTTCGATTGTCATGGTCACCGGTGGGCATTCCCAAATAAGGGAGACAACTCGACTTCAACTGGAATAGCAGGATGTCCTTTGGTTTATAAGTGGAATCACTCACAAAACTGTCAAATGCAAAAATAAAGTAAAAAGTCTGGTTATAGAGGTCAGTAAATATCCTGTAAATATTTATGTACCAAGAATAAGGTCCCAATCGTGTACGTATAGCGAGGTTTTACAGGTATCCATTCGTGTTATAACTCCATAATGAACAACTATGGTCTGAATCACATATTTGTGTTATTATACAAAATACACGCCCAAACTCATTCATATACGTGTATTGACAACTTACTAGTACTTTAGATTCGTGTATACTCCTTGGCTCTTTGAATAAGAAACAAACATTCCCCTTATATTTAGTAAGTTAACGCCTTTTCCTAGAATATTTCACTCAACACGTATTAGTTTCGTTGTTCGTCTATATAGCCATGTACAGAGGCCACACGTGGTCAATGTAACGATATTTTATTTCACTCAACACGTATTAGTTTCGCTGTTCATCTATATAGCCATGTACAGGCCACACGTGGTCAATGTAACGATATTTTCATTTTTTGAAAATAGCACTGGTCTTGAATTCCAACCTTACTCGTATATTTCTCTGAATAAAAAAAAACAAAAAAGAAACAACACAACAACAAACCTTTGAATCATGAACTCTATATATGCATACACGTAGGAGAAAATCGATCGTCATTTCTTTTCACCACTTCACCACAACAACTATATCATACATGTGTACCTATAAAGTACCAACCAGAGTTTGCTAAGATCTGAGCAGATAGAATATCTCACAGGGGCTAATATTGTTACTTACAATTTACCTATCAGTCATACATGTACTATATAAATACTAGTATTTATATTATATAAATAGTATATACTAGATACTTGCGCCATTTACCCTAAGTACGCAACTGCTGCATCATTAACTTTGTTATCATTGAAATCTTTCTCTCATGAATTTACAAAGTCCGCGTAGCTACTCTTTCCTGTGTGGATGATACATAATTTTCACAATAGCGGAAAAGATTACAGTGACAGACACGCATTTGTGTTGTAATAAATATGCATTGATCCGGCTGTAAAGTTTAGCAATGACAAAAGAGGACGGTGATTGCTCGTATATAGACAATAGTATTCTTCCTTTATGTGACATATGCATTGATCGAGCTGTAAAGTTTAGCAATGACAAAAGAGGATGGCGATTGCCCGTACATAATGACACTAGTATTCTTCCTTTTTATGACAGACATATGGGGGGGGGGGGGGCCTGCACAAGGAGGGGCCCTAAAATCCCGCTTTGCGTTCATTTAATGCGGGCCCACTCTAAATGTTTACGGGGGTGGGGGGTGGGGGGGGTGCACAATTTGAAGTTACGCCAATGGTTTGGGTCAATTAATTTCCATACAACGGCATTTCCCAATATAATGCTAATTATTTATGTCATGGTATAAGTATACGCATAAAGGTGTCATATTACTTATATCTTTCTGGTTAATATTTAGATGAAGATAAATATACAAAACACTTGTTCGTCAAAGTATAAATGAGTATGTCGACCTAACTTTAAATGGGAGAATTGTAAGAAAGTGCATATACGCACATAGCGAGTTTTCTCTTTTCGATTCTTCCTTGATTTTTATATTTAGGATATTTGCAAGATTAATCGCCTGTACTTTTAGCTGTTATACAAGTATGTGGATACGTATATATTCCGCTGAATTTGCGACATAGCTTGCTCCCTTTTGGATTGGTGATGCCAGCTGACATAAGTAACAGTGAAGATTGTCGGAACTTAATTTTGTTCTTAAAATACACAAATGTTATCTCTTATCTGTTTACCATACATGATGTTTGTCACTTGAATTCAAGCTGTGACTGGATTTAAAGTCTCAGTTGAAAGTAGATCCCCGAAGTTTGAAATTAAAAATCCTTAAAATAAATAAATAAATAAATGTGAAAATATAGCTTTCTTTCACGTCAATTTGAAAATATTAAAATTGATTACTTGAAAGAAGATGCAAATTAATTGAATAATGTTTTAACTAACCCTGAACTTTCATTCTTTCAGCATTCAGTCTATACACCATAGAGTGTCTTCGCACTTTTCGAAAAATACGCGTGCATGGCGCACAACTTCTTCTACACCGTTGAATATAAAGATAAAGCCTTCAAATCTTTGGATATAGTTGTTATTGATTTGTAGATACTCCCAACTGTTATAGTTAATTTTAATTCACGGGAATAGGCGGGATTAGGAGAAAGAAGTCCGATCTAAGTGTGAGAGTAGTAGGTGAAGAGATCATATCTAAGTGTCGGAGTAGTTGATGAAGGGGTTAGATCTATGTATGGGACTAGTGTGTGAAGGGGTCAGATCTAAGTGTGGAAGTAGTGAGTGAAGGGGTCAGAACTAAGTGTTTGTGTGTACATAGGTCATATCTAAGTGTGGGAGTAGTGGGTTTGTGGGATTAACGCCATTTGTCAGCACATGATAGGCTATACATGGCGGCCAGTATATTTGGTGGAGGAAGAACCCAGGAAAACTCCGGGAAGAACCACCGACCCACGGGAAGCTACTGGCAAGCTTTCTTACATTCTCACGTTGATCTAAGTGTGCGAGTAGTGGGTTAAGCGGCCAGATCTAAATGTGGTAGAAGTGAGTGAAGCGGTCAGATCTAAGTGTGGGAGTAGTGAGTGAAGGGTCAGATCTAAATGTGGGAGTAGTGGGTGAAGTAGTCATATCTAAGTGTGGGAGTAGTGAGTGAAGCGGTCAGATCTAAGTATGGGAGTAGTGGGTGATGCGGTCAGATCTAAGTGTGGGAGTAGTGTGTGATGGGGTCAGATCTAAGTCAGTTGCAGTGTGTGGAGGGGTCAGATCTAAGTGTGGGAGTAGCGTGTGAAGGGGTCAACCCTAAGTGTTGGTGAAGGGGTCAGGTTTAAATGTGGGAGTAGAGGGTGAATGGATAAGATCTAAGCGTGGAAGTAGTGGGTGAAGGGGTATAACATTGGAAAAGGTGGCACACACTGGAACATGTCGGTAAAGATGTATAATTCTTGATTGTGCCTTTCTTAGAGACCCATTCCTTGGCATCTGGAGCATTTTCAACTTTCCGTGACCAGTTCATAAGTCACAACTGTGTATAAGCCTTTGTTAAGAGGGAACTTTATTTACTAAAAGTATATATATATATATATATATATATATATATATATATATATATATATATATATATATATATATATATATATACAGACATAGACACACACACACACACATTGGTTTTGGTTTAGCATTCGTTAAAAATATAAAAATAATAACAGGTCATTTGTGTGCCTGTTTCCCGTTCGTATTATTCAACAAAAGTCAAGATAGATAAACAGTATTTACAGCAAAGAAAGGTCGTCGTTATCACACACGGGTAATTTGTCAGTACAATAAAAATGTCGGGCAAAAAACAGGGGAAGCTTCCTGTTTGATAAGACCTTTTAAAGGCAGCATTTCTATCAGTTCGTGAAGTGTCAATTCTCTGTCTCTCAGTACATATCGGACATCACAAACTGGCGTTTCAATGCAATTCAACTGATTTCTTCTGACTGATATCAACAAATATATATGACACTATTATGACAAGATAAGTAAAATATCATATAGGATATGATATAGGATAGGTGTAACTAAAACAAGACAACAGAGGAACAGGGGTCACACACATCACACAGTGATATATATATATATATATATATATATATATATATATATATATATATATATATATATATATATATATATCCTCCAACAAGCATTAAGGATATGGGTTCATGGTTGAATAGATAAAACAACTTATACACAAGTTAAGTATCAAGTTAAGTATCATGTTACAATCATTTTTGTTTAGTAATTTTTTAGGTAGGAATGTCCAAACTTTCCACTACTGGCCCTGTATTCTCTAAACTTTCCACTACTGGCCCTGTATTCTCTAAACTTTCCACTACTGGCACTGTATTCTCTAAACTTTCCACTACTGGCCCTGTATTCTCTAAACTTTCCACTACTGGCCCTGTATTCTCTAAACTTTACACTATTGGCCCTGTATTCTCTAAACTTTAAACTACTGGCCCTGTATTCTCTAAACTTTACACTACTGACCCTGTATTCTCTAAACTTTACACTACTGGCCCTGTATTCTCCAAACTTTACACTACTGGCCCTGTATTCTCCAAGCTTTACACTACTGGCGCTGTATTCTCCAAGCTTTATACTACTGACCCTGTATTCTCCAAGCTTTACACTACTGGCCCTGTATTCTCTAAACTTTACACTACTGACCCTGTATTCTCCAAGCTTTACACTACTGGCCCTGTATTCTCTAAACTTTACACTACTGACCCTGTATTCTCCAAGCTTTACACTACTGGCCCTGTATTCTCTAAACTTTACACTACTGACCCTGTATTCTCCAAGCTTTACACTACTGGCCCTGTATTCTCCAAGCTTTACACTACTGGCCCTGTATTCTCTAAGCTTTCTGAGAAGAAATTCAAGCTCAAGCTCCAATGCGAAAATCAGCTGTGATATTCAGAGTAAACTTCCGTAATTGAAATTGAGCATGTTAGTATATGACTCAAAATAATCAAATTCCTGATAGTTTTATTATTGAACTTCATTTTGATTCAAGTTACAAAATGTCAACTTTTTCGAACTTTCTGCTTTTAGCTTGAGTTTCATTCTCAAAACTTTTCTCGACCAAGACGAAAAACTTTTGAGTTCGATTTATTTCTTTAATAAAAAAAATCACAGCATTTTCACGGTTATAGCAGTAATTATTTCGTTGATACAGATTATCATTTCATGATTATACATTTTTAATGAATATCTGCATACATTTTTCATAATTTCCATCAGCTTTTCCTCACAGAACCTTTCTCTCATTTTTTTATAGTAATTTTTAATAATACGCTTTCATGTCATTAATAAACTCTGTACAAACTTTCGAAAATTTTCTGCCGTAACTCGCACATTTTTCACAGGGACAACGTTCAGTATCAAAATCAATGTTTGTACCAAATAATTAAATGACTTTTAATTCTTTATCTATTATGATAATTTATTATAAATGGATATCATGTCATAGGCCACCTAATCGTTTGATTGGCATTAAATAAAATAAGCGATAGAAAGAAAGAACTATGTACCAGTCTATACAGTGACCATAGCTCGTTCTTTCTATAATTTATTTATCAATCAAATAATGTGGTGATATACTGTGAAGATTATTACATCACCAGTCTAAATTTGTTGTACCTTGTAGGGGTGAAACGATACACCTGTTCCGCGTATCGATACGATTCACGATACACAGCCTACGATACGATACATTATCGATTCGCAGTTTAAAGAATAAGAAGGCAAACGACTAATAATTATTCATGACTGCTGAAGATTAAAGTAACTTATATAGGGTAGATATCGTTTTGTATCGATTCTTCACCTCTTGTATCGATGCGTGTATCGATATGGCAAAAGTATCGATGCAACGATATATCGATGAATCGTTTCACCCCTAGTACCTTGCATTATAATATACTTGCTTTTGTGAGTCGCACTACTCATCACAGCAGTTTCTCCCCCCCCCCAAAAAAAAAAAAAAAAGAAAGACAGACAGAAACAAAATAACTGTTGAAAACTAGGGTTGTCTTGGCAAGATCATCATACCGTTCTAATTTCTGCCAGAATAGTTTGATACGTCCTCAAATAATACCACTTCTGCTCAGCATTCGCAATTTTTTTTTCTCAAGAATATATAATTTTTTGACATTTTCAAAATTTATTCTGTTTAGTGAAACATTCCCCTGGAAGAAATGCAGCTTTGTATTTCAAGCAGTTCTGCGTAAATTGAACCAAGTGCCTGAATCTGACAACAAAAACAAAATTTTTAATGCTTTTCTTTAAAACAAATTACTTCACCGTCAGGGTTCTAAATCGATTCATGTCATATATTTGATAAGTAGAACTGTTTGTTATCCCCACGCTTTTTCAAAAGCGTCAGAGATATTCTGATTGTCTCCGTTTGTCCCTCAGTCACGCTATATTTTCCTACAGTTTTAGACGAAAGTAAAGTGGTGCGACATGTATTTTGTTCCCAGCTCCGACCCCCATGGGAGGGGTTAAAAGGCCATAAGGTCACAAAATGCAATTACTGCCATATATATATATATATATATATATATATATATATATATATATATATATATATATATATATATATATATATATATATGGTCCCTGTGTCATAACTAGGGAACTATTGAGATCCCCGCCCTCTAAACATATATACATTTGCTGGGTATGATATGCAACCGATACTGGATCCTGGATCTATTTGTATCCCCCTAAGGACATAACGTAAAGGCGATTACTTGGAAACTATCAAGTCACCACTCCTGTAACTATATACATTAAAAGAGAAAATACACATATACAGCTAACATTAGCTCTTGGATCAATCTACCCTTAGGGACTTAGCCAAAAGGCTCAGTTTGGAGGTGATGGTTCAATAGGGTAAGCAGGGGGATATACGTTTTGTAAACTGAGACTTCTATTTTTTCTAGTTGAAATACATCTTTTGAAATAAATTCATCACTTCTGCATGATCGAAATAAGGAAGATGTTTTAATAGAGCCTACAAGTAGGTTGAAAATTTCTCTCCAACTCTCTTTCATAGAAGGTCATTCCTCCTCGACATAGTCTTTAATAATTTGTCCCTCGTCAAAGAAATGATGAAGAGAATACAGATGTTTACTGACTTAGAAAATGAAATTCAGTAAATATAATGTGAAAACATAAATTCCATGTCAGACAGAAGCCAGTTCATTGTTTGCTTATTATAAATCTTAGCAGATGTTCATTTTCACGTTGATCCTTTACGACGCTGTTGTTATGTTCCTATCATTGGATGAAATCGCAGCTGCAAAGTTACGATTTCCTTTCGTTTAAACGCAAATTGGAATGATTTATTAGTATCAGATAACACTCATATTTCCTTTAAAAGTCAGCTCTTTTGTCATCCATATTTATGCTCACTGCATAACAAAGATATAGAAATGTGTAACAAGATAACACCCGTGAAAAATAATCATATTTTAATTGTTCACATTTTCTTTCTCTTCATTTAAAATA